>JASDQU010027695.1:4381-18581 GCA_032191745.1 Picea mariana | reverse complement strand
GCAGGACCTTGGAATTCTTGGTAGGGATCAGTTCCTTCGTCAGGAATGTCGATTTGGGGCAATTCTTTTCACAACCAATGGAACCCTGGACAGGGTGCTATGCTTATGCCCATGGGATCGGCATGAGGCAACCCTTCCCAAAGTCATCTGAATGTAATGCACGCCCAACCATCTACGTCCTATTTTGGGAATCAGTTGATGATGCCTCCTCACATGCAGAATCCATACGCTAGTCATGGCCTTGGTTTTTACTAGAACCTAGGCCAATAGCCGAACTTTTTCTGGCAACCTGGTGCCAGTCAAACTCCAGGTCCCTTTTTCTATGGTTATCACCAACAACCCAAACTACCTTTCCTGGCAACCTTGCATTTACCAGACTTGACAAGGTTGTTGAATGACCCTATCTGTCACGATCCGCGTTGGCCCCCTATGCCGATGAAGTTGCCTTCGGACATACCAAAGTTCAAGGCCAAGCCTAACGAAGATCTAGGAGATCATGTGACCACCTTCCATCTTTGGTGCTCGTCTAACTCGTTCAAAGATGACTTCGTATAGTTGCGATTGTTTCAATGTACTCTCATTGGGAGTGCCGCGAAATGGTACATTTAGCTCGACCGCTCAAGATACTCTTCCTTCGGCGAATTGGCAATGGCTTTCCTAAACCATTTCCAATTACCTGTGAGATATGACGCTGGCACATAAATGCTGGCCAATTTCGAACAGACAAAAGCGGACCATATCTCTGATCACATCCGAGAATAGAGATGCCGGAAGAGTTTAATTAAGGTGCCAGTCCCACCAACATTCCTGCTCGAGTGGTTCCTTAAGTCTTTGGTCCCACAGTTATCCAAAGACGTCGCAACGTCGAGAGTGTTTTCCGAAGAAGATGCCATCATGAGAGCTCAACAACTTGAGCTAATCTACTCTTAGTCTGGTTTATTATACGATATCTTACCAGATGCGCCACGCTCAATACTTGATAAAACCAGACAGAGAGCTAGACCACATGCTGATGGTATTGTTGGTTCAACACAAACAAAGCCTGCTGAACAACTGATGAAACAATTGCAGCAATTGTCCTTACAACACATAGCGTCCAGCCAGACAACTGTTCAGGCTGCTCCCCCTACCCAAACGTCAGATGTGCACAGCGTGCAATCAACAAATCCAAAGGCCACCCAACAACCTAAAGGAAAGAAAAAACAATGAAAGAAGGGTAAGCAGGATAAGAAACCCACTAATAATGCTGGCGGGGGCAACATTGAGAAATAAAAGGTGAGGTATCTGTGCAACCTATGCATGGAAGACCACCCGACCCACCAATGTCCTCAGCTTGCAGAGGCCCAAAAGTTTGTGACACAACAACAGCCTGCTGTGTTAACCAATCCATTTCAACATGGGCAAAACCTAACCCAAGCCTTTACAGGCGCGAAAGGGGGCAGTCAAGGACCCTCTCCGTCTTCGAATAATCCTGCATCCGCAAATGTGTATATGATGAAAGGTGATGCTTTTATATTGACCAGAGCGCATGACTACAATAAACCAAGCACTTCTGAGAAGGGCAAAGACGCTGAAATCCCATCTCTTCCTCTCAAGATTGAGAAGACTTTGGGTGAAACAATGACACGCATCCCAAAAGGTGTGTTCAAGAAAGCTTCTCACAACCCAAATGCAAGGGCCATCCAAAACTATTCTATGGTGGAGGATTTGTCTCAAACCCCTTGTGCGATGTTCGCTTTGGAGGTCCTCCAAAGCTTCCCTTCCAAGAGGAAATCTTTGTTAGCCGCTTTAGGATCTATCGGGACTTGTAATTCGAATACAATCATGCTAGATACTACTAACTTAAAACCTCATCTGCCTTACCACGTAGCGTTTCAGATAGTAGTGGCTTACCCCACGAAAACTTTTACTCGAAACATTTTCCGCACGGTGGTTGCTGAGGGAGCCTCGACATGCGTCATGTCGTTGGCATGTTGGAAGGCCATTGGCCAGCCCGTTTTGTTTCCGTCACCTACTCTTCTCACTGCTTTTGACGATCGTTCGTTCCGACCACATGGCATCATTCCTTCTTTTCCCGTGCAGCTAGGAGGGAAGACCATGTGCGTCGAGGTAGAAGTAGTCGATGCATCCCTTGACTACAATCTCTTGTTAGGTAAGAGTTGGACTTATGTTATGCAAGCAGTGGTTGCTACAGTTCTCAAGGTCTTGTTATTTCCACACGAGGGTCAGATCATGACCATTGATCAATTATCCTTCTCCAGACCCGACCCTTCATTGGGGGCATCCGCGGTCCCGATGATTGATAATCCCCAACCGGGCATTGTCAACGTAGGATTTGGTTTGTGCCCATATTTGATGGGTACCTTCGATTACCTACGCCCTCAAGGCGATGTCAAGTTCATATCAGACCACCATAAGGTTGAGATTTTCCAAGTTTCGTAGTTTCACACTACTTACCTCAACGATTCGTGGATACTTTCTTTCCCATCAGCCACGATGGAAGGGATAGGGCACCCTGGCATGTCCATGCCCTTGTCCACAGCTGAAGTAGCATACTCTTTAGTCCAACAAGCTTCGGCCGACATTGATCCAATTCCTGCACAAGAGTTAGATCCGATTCTAGAGCCTATTTGGGCTCAAGGCTCTCTTGCTGATACCGATTCGCGAGACTCAGTCTTGCCCTCCGACGAAGCAAAAATTGAAGCAATGACTAGTCCAGACAAACCCTGGGACGATCTCCATCACAGATCATACTTCCTCCCAGAGTTAAGCAGAATCGAAGCAGAAGAATTCACCTTGACTATGACTGGAGATAGGTCTTATCCTATTAATCCCTTAGCTACACATGAGGTTTATGCCGAGGGTAATATGGCAACTATCACTAAAACTATACCGATTAATATCTCCAGAACCCTTGGCGTCGTGGAGAATGTTTTCATCGGAGCTGACTGTTCCCTTGAAGAGATTCAAATCTACACAGACCTATTCAAGGAATTTTGCGACGTTTTTGCCTGGTCTTACTAGGAAATGCCAGACATTGATCTAAGAATAGTCGAACATGAAATCACAACTTATCATGATGCCAAGCCAGTTTGGCAGAAGCTTCATCCAGTTAATCCTACGAAAACAACAACCATTAAGGTTGAAGTCGAGAAACTGCTAAAATCCGGTTTTATCTATCCTATCCATTTGACCTAATGGGTGTCAAATCCTGTGCCGGTCAATAAGAAACAGGGCACGATTCGTGTATGTACGGACTTCCGTGATTTGAACAAAGCCTGTCCAAAAGATAATTTTCCCACACCATTCATCAACCAGATAATTGATGAATGTGCAGGTTGCGAGGCCTTTTCTTTCATGGATGGTTTTTCAGGATATAATCAGATACAAATCAAACCCGAAGACCAATACAAAACTGCATTCATTTGTCCATGGGGTACATTTTCCTATCGTAAGATGCCTTTTGGTCTAAAAAATGTTGGCGCTACCTTCCAGCAGGCCATGTCTTTTGCTTTCCATGATCTCAAGCATATAGTCGAGGCCTATTTAGATGATTTAGCATCTCGATCTCGCAAGAGAACGGATCATCCCATACACCTCCGACTTATCTTTGAGCAATGTCGCTACTTTCGGATTCGTTTGAATCCAAACAAATGCAACTTTTGTTTAACATCAAGACGTTTGTTAGGTTTCATAGTGTCACAACAGAGATCATGGTCGATCCTCTCAAGGTTGAGGCAATATTTCAGTTGCCTCCCCCATGCACAATCCTTCAACTTCAGAGTCTGCAAGGCAAGGCGAATTTTTTAAGGTGTTTCATCACCAACTATACCAAGATCACAAAGGGCTTTATGCGCTTACTGAAGAAAGACGTTCCTTTTCATTGGGACGATGCCGCTCAAGGCTCTTTCGAAGCGTTGAAACATGCCCTCACAACTACCCCTCTGCTTCGGCCACCCAATTATAACAAAGACTTCCTATTATACTTGGCTGCGGCAGAGTCAACCATCGACATGGTCTTAGTTCAGAAGGATGATTTACTCTCAGAATATGTGATTTATTACCTGAGCCGAGGTCTGGTTGGACCAGAACTAAATTATTCTCATATCGAAAAACTTGCATTGGCAGCAGTCCATGCTGTTCAACGGTTTCGTCATTATGTTCTTTTTCACAAGACCACCGTCATTGTCGTTGTGAATCCATTTCAATACATGTTGACACGACGGGTAATAGGCGGAAAGGTCAGTAGATGGATAGTCGTCCTCCAGAAATTCGACTTAGATTTCGTTTCAGTGAAATCCAAAAAGTCACTGGTCTTCGCAGAACTTATTTCGAAACTTCCGGTTGAGTCAAGTGATGTTATGCCCAAAGAGTCACCTATCAGAGGAGATATGTTTTTGATCGCATCTTTGGATCCCTAGTACGGAGGTATACTTGTGTATCTCCAGACTTTGAAGTGCCCCACCTCTGCTTCTCGTGATGAGCGTCATCGTATACGCCATCAGGCTAAGAATTATCTCATACTCAATGATACGTTGTATCGAAGAGGTGTAGACTACATCCTGTACCGATGCCTCACTCATGAAGAAGCAGTTATCATGCTTAACGATTGCCATACCGGAGCATGTGGCATTCATTTGTTTGGGTTGGCAACAACCCAAAATATTTTACGAGCAGGTTACTTCTAGCCGACACTAATCAAAGATTGTATTGAATCGGTCAAGAAGTGCCACCCGTGTCAGATCTTCTCTTGGGAGATGAGGGTACATCTCGCTCCCATGTTTCCTATCATCATAGTTGGTCCCTTCACCAAGTGGGGGATTGATTACACTACATGCAACCCTCCTTTAGCAAAGGGGCATTGTTATATCATTGTAGCCGTAGACTACTTCACGAAGTGGGTCGAAGCTATGCCAACGTTTAAAGATGATGGAGAGACTGCAACTCTCTTTTTATTCAACCAGATAATAGTAAGGTTCGACGTCCTAAGAGAGATTGTCACTAACCATGACAGTCACTTTCAGAACCAGTTGATGACCGAATTAACATCAAAGCTTGGGTTGCGGCAAGAACATTCATCACCCTACTACCCCCAAGCAAATGGTCAGGTGGAAGTTGTAAATAAATCTCTTAAGACCATCCTACAACGAACGATCAACTCAGCCAAGTCAAATTGGCATTTGATGTTATACTCGGCATTATGGGCTTACCGAACGTCTGTTAAGACTGCAACCGGTTTCTCACCTTTTCAACTCATTTATGGGCTAGAAGCAGTCTTGCCTATATAATGTCAGATCCCGTCCCTAAAATTGGCAGTATAGTTATTGCCAGACACTTCTCCACTTGAAGAACGATTATTATACCTTGAGCGGCTCAATGAGCAGCATCGTGATGTGTCCCTGGCCAACAAGGATCACAAACATAAAGTCAAGTGTCAGTATGATCGATCCATTCGTCCTCGAATTTTCTCTGAAGGTGACCTTGTCTTGGTCTATGACCAAGATAAGGACCCCTCGGGGGCAGGAAAATTCAAACCCATGTGGTTCAGACCTTTCATCATAAAAGAGGTTCTAAAAAAGGGCGCTTATCGTCTGGTTGACTTTGAGGAAAATGCTTTGGCGGAGCCTAGAAATGGGCTCTACCTCAAGAAGTATTACTCATAGGTAGGTCACCTTGGGTAACTTTTTGTAACATATATATAGTCTTTGTACTATTACTTTCTAGTTTCTTTTAGTATTATGGACGTGTTGTTTTTGATGTTATCTTTTGTCACTGTGGCAGATGTAAAGTGAATCAGAGGTTTCATTGGGTATGTAGACGGTGCTAGCCGGCACACTCGGAGGCTTGCCTCGACAGCTTGGGTAATTTTTACACCTCGAGGCCAGTTATTATCTTCCAGAGGTATATGCTTAGGCGACACCGCAGACAATGTCGCCGAGTATAGTGCAGTTATTGAGTTGCTTCGTGATGCCCTGTCATTTGGTATCTCTCATCTCCGGGTCTATTTAGACGCTCAGCTGGTTGTGTCTCAGTTAAATAGAGTCTACCGTGTTCATGATCTGACTTTACACCGACGATTCCTTAGGGTACATCTCTTAGAATGAAGCTTTGATTATATTACATATTTTCATGTTCCTAGGAGACTAAACCAAGTTACAGATACTCTAGCTAATCAAATTTTAGATTGGCATCTCACACACATATAAAAAGATATACACATAAACATGTAAATACATTTTTAAAAGGCAAATATGATCCATAAGACACAAAAAGATATAAAAATCCATATATAATATCATAATCATCAGAGTACATAGGTGGATGCAAGCGCCTCAAAAAATATGACTAGTCTCGAGTCATGGGGCTTATACCCTTAAAAAAAATATATAGGTGGAGCTATCAAAGTCTAGACTAAATAAGGTCAGGGCCTGTGGGCCCTGTTGTAATAATCAACAACATTGGCCAAACGCCGAAATAGTCGGACCCATGTCCGTGGTGCCCCCACTACATGAGGCTACATGGATGGTGGCAGATCCTCAATCTCTGCCATAGGGATGGTGCGAGTGAGCGAGGTAAAATTTCACTCAACTTGTCTCAAAACCCTCTCAGCCTCACTGGTTGGAATCTCTCCTGCTGCTACTGGTCCCCCTGCGGCGGCAGGTGCAACCCTTGGCCAAGGACGACACCTGTTCCTCCCATAATCCACAAGTCGTGAGGGTCCCACATCTTCACACAATAGAGACATATCTGTCAAATACTCTGGTATAAAAAAATGATATATAAAAAAAAACAACATGAAAATTATATATGTTTCAAAAAAATGATGCAAACTTACCCATCTTGCCTCGCTCCTCGCCTGGAGGTACAGGGATCTCGGGATCTCTCAAGAAATCAATCCCAGCATAAGGATAATCCTCTATGGCTGGGATCTGCCACGACAACCAAGCAAAAAAGTCATCATCAAAGGACTCATTGGTCCTTCCACCACCCTGTCATGGCAGCAACATTGCCCATCTGCAAACCGCAGGAAGAGAGGCCTGATGTCCTCGTACCACCACTCGAGGACTGAAACTAGGAACTCTTTCAAAGAAGAAAGAGCATAGAATCGTCCCAAGCCCGAAGTTCCTCTGCGTCCGCAACCGATAATCTGTTAGCTGCCTCTTCATACAATCCAGCAGTGTAGTGCTCCAGTCAAATATTTGTGCATTAAAGCACTGGACTGCACAGTTCATCTGTGCACGGGACGCTGATGTAGAGCCGCAGAACCAGTCATCCGTTCAATAAGCAACACAATCGCCTGCAGTGATAAATCTGTGATCCTACTTATTGGCACCTGCGAGCTCGATCGGTCTGTACCAACCTCACAATAAAGTCCTATCAATTTCGATATGTTATGAGGCCCCGAAGGAAATGTCCGAAAATTGACTAGTTCCCCTCTCCTAGAAAGGCCAGTCAAAAAGTAGATGTCCTCTGTAGTGGGCACCAGTGACTGCCCCTCTAACATAAAATCTTTTGCGTCAGGGTGCCAGTATTCAACCAAGGCATTCAGTAGCCTAGGTTGTGCTCTCATGAAAGGACATAGGAAAAACTTAAGCAAACCACATTGCATTAACATCGCCACATCGTTAGGGTCTTCCCCAACTAGTGCGCTGATATCTTCGTGCTCTTGTTCTCTCCATTGCACATACATCTTGCACATGGGCAAATTTTCAGAAGGTTAGGCCTTGCTTTTTAAACCTTTTTTCACTCATGGGAGGGTCCACGCGGGCTGTTGTGATGATAGTTGCGTGTACATGCGCTCTGACATCATACAGAGCGAGTGTACACACGGGCTGTCATAGGACAACTAGCGTGGACCTAGGGCCGACCTTTTAAAGGTCGACGCCCCCCCAAGAAACCAAATTAAATGCATAAATAAAGAATTAAAAAGAAAAAGGAGGTAGTTTATACTTACTTGGTCCAGACAGATGGTTGTTTCGTCCACTGTAGCTCCCGAAATCACCACTTTTATCAAAGGGGGTTTTTTGCTCCAGAGTCAATTTCCAAATCAACAATGGTGATAATGAGTTGCCAGTTTCTATTTATAGACTTTTTGGCCCTTTTTTGTCACTTTTTTGGCCCCCCTTATCATTTTCTTTGAATTGAAAATCATTTAGGGTGATTCAGGAGTTGCTTTGGAAGGTTACGATCGGGTATCAGGACATGTTTTGGGAGTTTGGGGCACTTTTGACGGTCCGAGAGGAAAAATCTCAGATAGCCAACTTGAGCATATAAGTTAGGTTTCCACCCCTACTTTTGTATCTTGTTGTCTTTATCCCTTTGCCATAAGATTGATCCCATCAGGTTGTGACACGGAACCATCATTGCTGCTTTAGAAGTGTCGTGATTTGGTGGTAGAGCTTACTAGAACATGGATGCCCTAGGTAGATCCTGGTTGCATTATGGTGTCCATGCTGTCACTAATGACTGTAGGCTCGGGAGTCCTTTTAGTTTTGCTTGATTACACGTTGGAGCCTCATTTGCTTGACTCTTGACCTCACCCACGGGACTCCCAAAACATAACAGATCTTCTTTTAAGCCCCTTTCAGACCCTCTAAACATGAAAAGATTGCTGAGCGATCTTGTGGCCTTTCACGCTCGTTAAACTAAAATTTGAAGTCACATCTATCCAGCGGTAGTTTACCCCTTTTTCAGTCCAGACGGTCAACTGTACGAACAAAGGTATACTCTAAGGAACTTCAGTTCTCTAGAAGAGTACCCTCAGGTATAATTTTATCCCTTTTTTTGGGCCTGAGGGACTAAATTTACGAAAAAGGAACCCCCACAGAGTCCATAGTTAAGCTCTTTTCAGACTCCCTAAAATTGAAAAGATCGTCGAGTGACCTTATTCTTTCACACTCGTTAAAATGGTCCAGCAAAACATTTTTGATGGAGTCCATAGTTAAGCTTTTTTCAGACTCCTTAAAAATGAAAAAATGGTTGAGTGATCTTGTCTTTATCACACTCGTTAAAATAGTTTTGAATAAACATCTTGTCGATGCTAGTTTACCCCTTTTTCGAACCGACTAGACTACCTTCGAAAAAGGTACCCCATTGAAGTCTCCTTTTACGTTTTTTCAGACTCTCTAAATATGAAAAACCATCGAGCTTACCTTCTCTGGGCTCGTTAAAATTACATCGAAGGACATTACCATTGTGTGTTTTGTTAAATGTGTTTGCATACCTGCGTCTTTGGTCTAATGATGGCTCCATGTTTCTCTCAACTGAACCATCTGAAGCATGCCTTATATGCAAGCCTTGTAGCACTTTGCCTTTGCGTCTTCACACCTTTGGCCCCAAGAGGGATTTTTTCTGAGTGTCCTTGCTTAGAACATCAGTCTTGTCCTTGCGCCTCAAACTCGTATGTTTGTGACACTTGTTCCTCCTTTGTAAGATAACATTCTTTTATTCTTTTTCCAAAATTATTGAAAAAGACAAAAAAATCAAATATACCCCAAAAAGAGGAAGGGAAAAGTATTTTCTTTGGCAGCACAATGAGTCGCCCTTGGATAAAGCACATCTATTCGTTTGTTCATCAAACCCTAGAATTTAATATGACCTTAGGAAGTTGTTTCTGCTACATTGATCTGTGTCCTCTTCCATTTGGTTATTCTTCCAAACATATGGAGAGTTTGCATTGCCTCCTGCCTCGTAAACTTATGTTAATGCCATGCTGCCTGAGTCTCATCATTTATCGTGCTCTTGTCCAAGGGAAGTTTTTACCAAGCCTGAGTCAGCCCCTCTGCAGTTTGTCTCTTTCCCTCATGCCCGACCATCCCGAAAGTCCAATCAAGTTTTTGTTCGAAATCAATGAAGCCTTTAGTCCGATAATCAAGATTCTCTAGTCCATGATCGACGAGCCGTCGAAGACCTCTGGGTATTGAATTCGTACACTCATATTACACTCCTACTTGAGTTTTGAAGATTTTGAAGTTGTTGCTTGATCTATGAAAAGCTCATCTCTAGCCATCAGGCCTTATCAGCTTCTAGAAGATGGATACTCTACATGTATATATTTTTTATTTCAAGATGTAGCTCTGTTGTGTATTGCTCGCGGCTACACTTTATATAGTTATACGACATGGATCTACAGTGTATTTGATTGGTAGCCATGATTTTGTTTTATCCCGAGCATGGGTATGCCCGCCTCGATGAGACAATTATTATTTTGCATAAGGCACCTCCCGATTTCTAGTCCCTGGGCTCACTTGTTTGGAACGTTGGTGAAGATTGTTAATGTATTTCGACCATCAGATGCTCTTTTGACCTCACACATTAGGGGGCATCTGTTATAACCCTAATTTGCACCAGACATGCTTACCTGGCATCAGGCCATCTCAGATTCCTTCTTTGCCAAAACATTACTGAACAACTCTTCTTCAAAACCCCTTTTATAAAGGCCCACGTGCCCTGCTCCATTACTGCACGCATGTACACACTAGCTGATCCAAGATAGCCCGTGTGTACCTACAAAAGCATGAAAAAAAGAAAGTTGTTGACGGAACACATAGCTTTGGGTAAGTTAACTAAACCTTTTGACCATGCATGGCTGGTCATTCGACCAAATACCTAGCTCCTTCTAACCTATAAAAGAAGGGGTAGGGGTCCCATTTGAAAGGAGGAGAATCATAGTAAAGAAACTATATCCGATTAAGCATTCCCTTTGTCCCAACCTTTAGCCATCCTTGTGCAAAGAGAAGTATAGAGCAAAGCAGTTGGAAGACACTGGAAGAAGAGCCCAGGACCAGGATCGAGGAGCAGTAGCCGACTTTATCATTGCAAGGTATCATTGTGAAGTTAATAAAAGAATTGCTTTTCCCGTCCCGCCATATGAGATTGCCATTATTGGAATATTGATTGTATGATTGATTAAATCTCTAACCCGTTAGTTCATAGATCAAATGCATGTGGAGTTCTTTGTTTGTCTTTAGCAAATGCAGGTCAACATTGGGAGGAGAGTTGCAGTCAAAGAACGACCAAGCGCGAAAAGGGATCGACATCAAACATGAAAAATAAGGTACGCCAGCTTAATCTCTTGAGCCTTGTATTTACATATGAGTAATGGGGGTTTAGGCATGGGATGATGGTAAAAAGTAAGAATCTTTAGGTCATTTCTGCATTCATGATAAAACCCTTAGTGCTAGTCCGTAGGAGGTTTTTCCCACCCACAACAAGTACTCTCAAGGATTTTTCCTCCTCAGTCAGTTGTCTAGTGTTTTTATTAATAAAAACATGATTACAAGCTTCATAAACATAATCATATGATGTCTTAAGCATAATTACAATCATGGGGGGAAACAACGTGTTACATATCGTCTTATCATTCTCATTATTATCACAATACATAGATACAAATGACAATCTCATTCAATTCTCTTTGCACTCTACTGCTTGGGCCTCAATCAATGACTTCAACAACTTCATACTCATTGATATACAATCGTCTCTAAAATCTAATTGACTACAATGTCTAGTTGGGTGATTTTGATCGTTATTGTTCTATTTATTCTTCATGAGTTTACTATTCAACTTATTCATGAACTCTTCATTTGTACTTATGTTGCCTAACCCTTTTCCTCAAACTCTTTAGTCTCCAAATTGATTATTTAGATCCACCACAATTTTGGGACTTCCCTTTCTTTGTCTGTTGCAACCTTTCATCTTCCTTCAACAAATGGTTCGTCACTCCCCAAGATGCTTGTCTCTATGTCACACTGTTTAACATGCTTCTCAATTGGGCTATATGCACACTGCAGTGCAACACTTGATAGGCATATACAACATATACACCATTGGATGTGCATGTGTTGCATATCCAGTTATGTATGTGCTATCATATATACCATTGATTAAAACACCATGGAGTGTATATTGCCCCCTACTTCTCATGTGAATGTTGTCCACTTATATCAATCATGTTCCCTTTATGGTGTTTATACTAACATCATATAAGATTATAGTATTAGAAGAGACAATTGTAACTAGATAAGTTGGGCATGGCATGTAAGATTTTCATAATGAAAAATCAAGAATGAGAGTATTAATATGCCCACCTATAACTTTCCTGGCAAAAACCACATAATAATAACAACTAGGCTTCTTTGTTATCAATGGCAATGGAATCCATTGATGATTATGATTCAGAGCTAAGTAAGACTATGGGCAAGCTTTGGGTCCACTACCCCTTGAACACACAAATGCAAAAAAAATGATTTTAAACCACAACTACCCTATTATTATTATTATGGAAGGGAAACAATGTTGAACTCTAACAAGAAAAAATAAATCATTGGAATTCAAACTCGAGATGTAAAACTTTAACACTTGAACCTTTTTGTTTCAATTGCTATGTGATCCCCACAACAACAAAGTGGAGATGGAGATGTACAGTACCAATCCTTGTACCTCTCACATGCTAAGTGAGTGCTCTACCATTTGAGCTACACCCCCCTTCAAATTTTAACAACAAAAATGGCTTCACATCTGAGAGCTATATCCATGATTTTTTTTGTCCATGCCAAAATTGCTCTCCATTGTTGGGTATCTAACCCAGATCACCTGCATGACATGCAAGAATACTCACCATTATACTACAATGACCTTGTACTCTCTGGTGTTTGGAATCTTTGAAGTTCTTTGAGTTAAAATCTAGTTCTCTAAAGTGATGGCTTTTGGCTTCTTTGGAAGGCCATCAATGGTGTCATTCATCAAGGGATTGAGAAAAGGGGTCGCATAGAAGGCCCTATGACCACCATCTCCCAAGGAAGGCACGAGGATAGGGTGGGCCATTGTTCTATCAACATGGGGGCTTAAAGTCAATTATCGCCATGGTCTTGTTGATATGAGCCTCACAACTACCATTTGACTTGCCCTCTCCCAACATTCCTATAGATATTTTTACATCTTTCTATGTTTGCTAACTCCCTCCCATCAATGAGAATTCTTGTCTTAAACTTCTCTATTTTCTTGGGATTCAAAATATGCCCTTCTCTTCATATTCCATGTCTTTATAAATGCCCAATAATCAATGACCTCAAGGCAAGTTCACTCTTTTCAATTACACTTCTACCAATGATACCCTTACACACATGAATACTTGAGTCACGGATGGGTTAATTCCACTATATGCTTGTCATGAATAGCCATTTGTCTATTTTTTTTTTATGAACATGGTAGTGACAATGCACTGACCACCATCTAAAAGGTGTCCGATAGGTTTTTTTGACTCTACCTACACACCACTCACAAATTATAGCCATTGGATATCAAAAATTTCATCTTTCAAAATTGACTTCAAATAGTAAAGCTCTATTTATATGGCAATGAATGGGGACAAGAAATTAAAAGATATGAATTACATACACTCTTTTCAAAGGGCAATAACTTCTAATATTCATCTTATTAGTCCCTGCCGGAAGTCCAAGGGCAGGGACTATAGCGATGAGTTCATCGCTGACTTTACATTAGTTGATGGTTGACTATCAAATTTTTGAAAAAATTATAATGTTTAACTTAAGGATTTTATATACATAATTTTTTTAATCAAAAATTTATGCATTTGTTACAATTTGATTGGCTGGGAAGTTTGAAGTCTTATTGCCGACTTCACTTCTTCCCAGGCCAATTCTTACTGTTTTCATAAATATCGAATCTATATCTGATCTTCTCGTTTTCCGTCCGTGGTAGCTCGCTTTGAATGGCTGGTACGGACCCAGATTGTCACCTCGGATCATATGAGAACAACGAGAGGAGCTAAACTAACCGCGTGAACTCGATGTGCCTTAAGTTAAGGAGAGCTACTGCTATTTCCGCTACTATTCTCATCTCATAAATATCGAATTTGGAATTTGACAGCCCGATTACTTTTATTTTAGATTTATCTATGCTTCCGTGTGCATTCATTATGCTTCCGTGTGTGCATTCATTATGCTTCCGTGTGCATTCATTGCTCTTGAATGATGCTATTTGCATCATGAAACAACCATGTTGCATTCCCCTGGTAAAAAGTATTCATTTCTCCTCCCATTTTTTTCATTTCAGATTTCACCAGGCATGCCAAGAGCGAAGCAGATCAGATTGTTGGACAAGTAGGTCTCCCTGTTTTCATGGGAGCATTTACATTTTTAGGTCTGGCTGTAACTTCCTCTACTGAAGTAATTTT
>JASDQU010027694.1:0-29255 GCA_032191745.1 Picea mariana | reverse complement strand
GATCTACTTCAACCTTCGGAAAACAAGGTTAGTTTATTCTTCCTATGCTTGTCTGAGAAAAGGGGTTGAGGTTTTGGGTAGAAGGTTAAAGGTTTAAATCTGAAGGGTCATGATCTGCATGTAGGCTTAGAGCCCTAGCTTACTAGTCCGTAGGGTAAAATACCCAACAACAACATCTCAATCAACATCATTCCACGGTGGAAGAAAGCTAGCGCATGCTATATTTCCCTCTCGCAAAAGCACACATGCATTTCGAGCATCATTCAACTATGGGGGAAAGCTAACACATGCTAGCTTTATGTCTCACACAAGCACAAGCACATGTCAAATACCATCATTCCATCGTAGGGGAAAGCTAAAGAGTGATAGTTTTCCCTCTTTCACAAGCACAAATACATCTCAAACAATATCAATCCACCATGGGGGAAAGATAGCATGTACGAACTTTCCCCCACGGTTGCATGATGTTGTTTGAGATTAGTTTGTGCTTGTGGTGCTAGATTTCCCTCTTGCACAAGAACAAGTGCATCTCAAACAACATCATTCGACCTTGGAGCAAAGCTAGCACATGCTAGCTTTCCCTCTTCCAACACAAGCAAATCTTGAACAACATCATTCCACCGTGGAGGAAATATAGTGCATGCTATCTTTCTCTCTTGCACAAGCACAAATGCATCTTGAACATCATTCGACCATGGGGTAAAGATAGTATGTGCTATATTTCCCTATTGCAAAAGAAAAAATGCATCTCAAACAACATCATTCCACCATGGGGGAATGTTAGTGCATGTTAGCATTTCCTCTTGATAAGCACAAACACATCTCGAACAACATCATTCTACCATAGGGGAAAGCTAGTGTGTGTTAGCTTTCTAATTGCACAAGCAAAAGCACATCTCACACACCATATCTTCTCTCCTTTCTACCAAAAAATGATCTAGTTGCTTCATGAAGATTTCTTCTTTGAGTTCATTGTGAATAAATGTTGTCTTTGTGTTCATTTTCTCCACGTCCAAATCATAAGCAATGGCTAATACTAGAAACAACCTAATAGAGTCCACCTTGTCTACTAGAGAGAAGTTATCCTCATAATCAACACCCTCTACTTGAGAGTAACCCTTTTCTACCATACGAGCCTTATTCTACTCCATAATACCATCTGCATTATACTTCATCATTAACACCCTTTGCATCCAATCACCTTTCTTTGTTTAGACTAGTGTTACAAGAACCGAACCGGAACCGGTAAAACCGGCCGGCCCGACTGGTTCCGAGCCCAGACCGGTTCAAATCGGCCCCCTGAACCGCTTCAGACCGGTTCTGTATGGAACCGGCCAGTTTCTTGCCTGAACCAGCCGGTTATGTATGAAACCGGTTTTTTTTGCCTGAACCAGCCGGTTCTGTACGGAACCAGTTTTTTTTTTCCAATGAGTCCCTTGGCTAGAAAATTGAGGGAATTTTTTTTTTTTTTAAATTAGGGTTAGGGGCATGCATGGGAAGCTTCTAGAATTGTCTAGAGCCCCTAATGAAGCTATAAAGCCAACCCCACCCCCTCTCTTTCACTCACACTAGTCATTTGGCTTCTCTTGAGTAATTAATGGTANTCATTTTCATCCTTTTACTTAAATTTTTAACATTACCATTAATTGTTTCATGATGTTTGAGAGTGGTTCCAACCTCATTGGACTTCATATGGACAAAGTAGAATTTTAGGTCTCATTCAAAATTCAGCAGACTTAACGGTTTTCAGGATTTCAAGATTGGCAGGATTGCAATGTTTCCACTGGATTCTATCATGTAAGAGGGTATGAAACTGACATTTAATCAAGGGCACCATACCCTTTATGTACCTCAATTTTGGTGGCAATGATTGTTGAACTCTTCTATCACGACCCCAGTAAAAATGTACCCTTCACTCAAGTATAAATTCTTCTATTGAACTCTTCTCTTTGTCATCGTGTCAAGTGACTTAGTGGTGTATCTGCACACCAACCTCTGTCTTATTTGTAGGCACTGGGAAGAGAGAAGAGTGGTTGAAGGGAAAGACAAATATTCACATGGATGCACATGAATATGTATTTGTTTTTCAAAAAATTGAATATTTTATGTATTTTTAGTGACCGGTTTTTTGATCCGGTTTTTTTCCGGTTCCGGTTCGGATCCGGTTTTTTGGGTCGACCGGTTCGGTTCTTGTAACTATGGTTTATACAACTCCAAAACTACCAATTCTAGTTATGTCCCAAGGCCTTCATTTCTTCCTCCATGGCTTGGTTCCAATGAGGGGCCTCATCACTAGTAAGAGCTTCTTTGACATTTTTTGTCTTATAACCCATGAAAGATAAAACAAAATAAATAAAATCAGTTGGCTCATAGCCATAACTATCAGGGATTTTTCACTCATGAAGGCTCCTCCTCAAAATATGCCCCTAATTAAGTTGATCATGTTCGATATGCACAGTTTCATTCAACCCCAATGGCAGATTTCTTCAAGACGATTTTCACCTTCTTCCTTTAGAATTTATGCATCTGACCCATCTAACAATTATTATACTTGATCTCTAGCTCTAGATTATAAATCTGGAATCTCTACATGTTGTACCTTTTCTACCAATACAAATTCTTCATATTGATCTTCACAAGATTTCTCCTCCTTAAAGATCACATTCATGTTATGGGTATGCCAATGCTTAGACAAAATCTACAACTTGTAGCCCTTGGCTCCTTTGGAATATCCAATAAATATGCACTTGGTTGATTTGTTATCAAGATTTATTCTATTCACCTTAGTTACATGCATGTAAACGTCACACCCAAAAACCCTAAGATGTGAAATCAATGGACCATATTCACTCACAACCTCTTTTAGTGTCTTATCACCCAAAACTGAACTAGGTGATCTATTGGTCAAACAGTTCATTGTAGAAATCGTTGCAACCCAAAATCTTTTTCTCAAACCAACATCCACTTTTATGCTCCATGCTTTCTCCATCAAGGTTCGATTCAACAACTTAGCGACACCATTTTCTCTCAAGAGTATGTGGAGCAGTCTCCTACCTTGTATTACCATAATATTTGCAAAATCCCCTGAACTCCTTAGAACAATATCACCACCATTGTCTCTTCTCAAAGCCTTCACTTCCTTCCTACTTATCCTTTCAACCAAGGCAATAAAGATCTTAAAAAATTCAAGCACGTCACTTTTCTTCCTCATGAAGTAAACCCATGAGTGACATAAGAAGTCATTAATGAAAGTGATAAAATAGTGAGATCCTCCAATGGAGACAAACTTCATAGGCCCGCAAATATTAGAATGCACCGACTCGAAAACCTCTTGATCTTTTTTGTTACTTAAGGAAAACTAAACCCTCTTATTTTTTTGAGCATACATGCCTTACAAAACTCAAAAATGTCTTTTAGATCATCAATTCCACATACAATCTTCTTAGTGCATAGCTCTCATAGGTTCTTTTCAACAATATGTCCCATCTTTCAATGTCACAACATCATGTTTGATATCTTTAATGATGTCATTGATTTGTTCCCTTCTATAGACGATCCACTACTGCTACCCATGACTTGAGAAGTGGCATCCAACTTGTATAAAGCTCCAAGCTGAACACACTTGGCCAAAACCATAGACCCTTGGACCAATCTACATGCTCCTATAAAGAAGACTCTATCAACTCCTCGATCAACCATCTAGCTAACTGAAAGTAATTTTTATTCCAATCCTAGCACATGCCACACATTGGTTATTGGATTCATGGATCCATCTCTATATTGGAATTTTACACTGCCATGTTTGACATTTTCATAAGGAAATTATCTCCAACAAGGATTTTCCTCCGTGTGATTCTTCATAATTTATTAACCACTCCCTGTGAAGAGTTATCTAGAATGAAGCTCCCAAATCAATCAACCATGCCTCCTCATGGACATTCATCAACAAACACGCAGAAGAGAGATACATGCTACCCTCACAACTATAAATCCCTACAACCAGATCCTCCTTATTTTCTTATTTCTCCTTCAAAGAGTTAAGCTTGCATTGGCTCTTTATGTTCCCTCTTTTATGGCACCTCCAACATATCAACTCTTGTCACTTCCTACCTCTATTGGCATATCTTCCTCTAGATTTATATTCCCCCCCACTAGATGTCTCATCATTTCACTCCATAAAGCATCCCCCAGTCACTAGAGATTCTGAATCAATGTTTATTTCAAAAGTTCTTCTCCTTGATTCATCCTACAACAATTAACCTACAATCTTAGCTAGCTTGAGGGTCTATATCCATGAGACCTTGGTGGGTTTCCCATCTTCCACCAATGAGACCATTGCGAGAGTTTCCAAATTCATATCTAGGTACAGAGCTTCCCCTTCTAGTAAGTAGTTCTCCTTTTCCACACATCAACAATAACCTACTTCCTTCAGATAGCAAACCAAGTTGTAGACCAACTCTTTTTGACAATATTCCATCACGATTTTTTTCTCTTCGGCCTCAAATGCTAGGATAAACACATATACAGAGGTCGGTGACCTATAGGAGAGAATCCTTTCCTTGTGCTCATCAGTCGATAGGTTTAGGATGCACTGAGGCTTCTTTCCTTTCCCTCGTACCTTCTTTCAAGGCATCCCTCTATGGTATTTGTCTTTTCGCCCTTCACAACATGTGTATCACTTCAATTTTCCAATAGCACTTTCTTTTTTGGCTATTGGAGATTAGATCTACTTTTGGTTTTATATAGGAGTAGCACGTCCCACTAAGTATTGATAGTATTGTACTTAATAATGTTAGTGACCTATTTTTGATGATTTGTTGGACATTGATAAAATTATCTTATCTTATTATCCTATCTATTTTTGTAGCTCCCTGGATGGAAACTATCAAATTCTCCAAAGAATCCATAAAACTACAAAGCAGGGATATGCACTTCTTAATGTCCCTTTTGTTTATTATCAATGGAATTGAGCTGATTAAGAAAGGCATTGAAGGCCTTAAGGTGATTTGTAACCCTATCACCATCTTAAGTTTCTATGTTATAGTTTCCTTCGACACATTCACTAACATGGAATCAGGCAAATTAAGACCTATGAAGGCAATGACCTTATTATTCATGTTTTCCTAATCATCCTACTTCACAGTGTTGGGCTTTGTGTCCTTCATGACAACTTCCTTTTTCTCTCTTTCAATAAGTAGATATCCCATCACCAATTCCCATAACTTAAATTTGTGGACATTGAATTTCTCAATCTATGAATGTCTAGATGCCATTCCTTCTACCACAATTATCTTCCCAACCCCTCACCGATGCTAGTTGCCTCAAAGTCATTGTTGTAGCAACACAACACTGTCTTGTTTGAGTTCCTCAACCTAGATGATCTGATCTACCTAGTTTTTTGTCAAGACCTCAAAACAAAGCCTCAACAAACCAAGATTCCAATAATTAAGTTTCCTCAACTTGGAAACAAAGGTGTCCCCTTGAAGTGAGCAACCGATATAATACCAATTGTAAAGATTGAGAGAAACCTGCGACAAATGGAGAAGAATATGCAACATATAAATATTCAACAGAAAAATGAAATTCAAAATAACAAACCAATCTCAAGAAAGAAGCACACACAACGACAAAAAAAATTCGTTCGTTGGGGAGAAATCATTGTTTTCCTTGTTTTCTTTTATTTTATGAAGAATGCACAAACAAGAAAGAGTGCTTCCCCTAAAATTAGGAACACAATTGTGAAATGAATCTTCTAAAATACATGAATGCAATCCAGACATTGCGTTACACATTCTATATATAAATGGAAACTGCTAATTGCATAGATGATGTAACTGACAATATCCTAATAGATTGATATCATGATTGGTTTATAGAACTTGAAATGAAATGTATTTGTTACACATTCTATATATAAATGGAAACTGTTAATTGCATAGATGATGTAACTGACAATATCCTAATAGATTGATATCATGTTGGTTTACAAAACTTGAAATGAAATGTATTTGATGCAATAAGTTCAGAATTGTTTTTCCTAATAAAGGAGACTTCCATTGCAAATCAATATGAAGGAAAATAGAGAAAATAAAAATAGTTGATTCATCTAGCCTCATATGAGGTAATATCATTTTTACAAAGAACAAAATAAAAAATAGAGGGCCTATTGATTTAAAGGCTTATTTCCCCCTATGATTCAGACCAAATTCACCAAGAATTGAGTGATGATATACAAATTTATGGTTGCATTGTCATTCTTTTAATCTGATAACAGTATATAGTGGTTATAGACAACATTATTTGTCTTAACAACACAAGAAAATAAATACACCATAATAGTTATCTTGTGAAAAATCATGTAAAGCTATGAAAGGTCAAACTAAACTAAAGAACGGGTCCATGACAATAGGACCAAACCACCACATGCTCTAGGTCTATTGTAGGATAGTATTTTTTGTTGATGATAACTCTTAGAGTTGATAATCTATCTAGGTAAACTGATAAAAACAACATTAACTTTGTACACCTGGGTGAGTGCACAACAACCTCTTAAGAGGGTTTACTGCTGGTTGTCATTGCAAACTTGATATTCTGTTTGGATAATATTATTGTTGGTTTGGACAACAATTACTGTTGGTTTGATTGGATATTATTGTGGGAAATGTTTGGCACTTTCTATGCTAGTTATAATCATTGTTTACTACTATATTCGTTGCATACAAGTTCATTACTGGTTGGATACTATTCATTAATGCTGCTTGAAGACTATTATTCGCCTGATTAAGACCACTGGAAATTAAATGTTACTAGTTGTTATTGATGTTGGAAATTGTTGCTGGTATATTTCTGATCTAGTTAACCCTCTACCAACTGTAAAACTACTGTACAATTACCTTGTTTTCTAGTTGTCCTAATACCCTAAAAACTCTAAGGTTATTGCATTCATTATCGAACATTCAAATTGCTACAAACCCTCCGGCTAAACCTTCTAGATATCTAACCACAATGCCAAATTTTAATCATCAATAATTGTTTGAAATGACCTGTTTTGGCAATCCCAAATGTTTCATAATGTCACCACTTGTAATAGGGATAAACTTTGAACGTTGCATCATATATTTTCTCATAATTATCACTCTTGCTTTGGTTTGGAAGATATATATAGATGAATGTTTGATTGAGATTACTAAATGAATAACCAACTAGCCATTCCTTCTTCAACCTTAATTGTGGGGCTACAAATTATCCCACCAACAAAAAAAATTTGGAAAGAAAAGTGCTAGCGAGGGTACAAAGGATGCCTCAAGGAGGGAAAACATTACTTCTTTTAGGAATCAATATCAACTGAAGATAAAAAATTGGTTATAAGATCGTGAATAGAATCCATCGCTAGAATCCCCAAGGCAAAAGATGCACAAGCATTTGTGTCAATTGAATAAAATTTTGCATTGCCAGAATCCCTAAGGAAGAATATGGAGAGGCATATGTGTCAATTGACTCAGATTTCGAGTTCAAATCCCCAAGGCAGAAGATGGAGAGGCATCTGTGTCAATTACTCGGATTTCAAGTTCAACATGTGGTTCTCAGAGATCGATGGGAATGATTCGTTTAATTGAATGGGAGATCTAGTGGGAACATCTGAGGGGAAAAAGAAAAACTAAAATATCCCAAAAATCATATAGCTAAATTTCTCTAGATCTTCTCTTGGGGAGCGAGGGGTGAAAAAACTAGGGAAAAAACTAATTTTAATTTCAATAATTTTACTTATGTAAATTAGATGATAAAAATGGCAGTGTTTTGCATACTTCCAAAGAAGAGATAAAAAATGGTTGAGGCTACCAAAATAATGATGCCCAACTCTCTATTCTTCTTTCCTTGCCACTTGTTATGCTGTTGTTTGTTCTCTGCCCAAAATTTTTAACAAATATTTCGGTAATGGTAAATAATAATGATCGAATTAATGAGTTGGAGAGAGAACCATTACTTACAAAAATAGTTGTCCAAATGAAATCTGCATCAAAGACAAAAACTATGAATATCAGCTTCAGAAAAGGCTGTGAATACAACATAAAAGCTCGCAGCTTTCATGTTGAAAGAGATGTTTCAACTCCCAAATCGTCAAATGCTTTTCACTGTTTCATATAATTTAGGTTAAGATTACCTTTTAGGTAATATTTCTCTATTAGCTCTTGGGTAGAGAAATAGGGATATATTAATAACATTTTTGGATGGGAGGATAATAAGAGTAGGGGAAGATAATAAGAAAATATTAATAACATTTTTGGGTGCGAGGATAATAAGGAAATATCACTAAAAATAATAGGAAAATATTAATAATATTTCCTATTATATCTACCCATCAGAATCTCTTCATTCTTCAACTACCAAATCTACATTAAAATTATTTCTCAAAAGTATTTTATTTACAATCCAAAAGGAACTTATAAGATTCACCAAATATTGCTTTGATAAACATTATAAAGTGATTTTATTTCTAATCGAAAACTAAATTATGATTGGGTTCTAAAATAGAATTTTTAACCAAATATTGCTTTGATAAACATTATAAAGTGATTTTATTTCTAATTGAAAACTAAATTATGATCGGGTTCTAACATAACATTTTTAGTATTAGGAAATGGGATACCAAAGATGTATATGTTTAAAGAGTAGGTTTTAAAATGGTATTTTTTAAATTAGAAGGGGGATACCAAGGATTCACATGATTAAAGAGTATGTCAATATTCATCTTCATCATTAAAGGGATTTGATAGATGTTTGACATTAGACTTAAGTTAATTGGAGCTTATTGAGAAATAGAGAACACTCTTTTCCTTCAATATAAACCCTAGGTATATCARTGTTGTATGGGTGTCARTGTGAGGTTTTTCTCAACAAKGATGSTTCTTAGGGCCTTGGACATCATCTAAGGAGAAACACCATTGTCCTAGGGCCTAAAAGTGTTTTTTATTGCTTAATATTGTGGACTATGCACATGGTCCAAAAACACCACCCAATGCCTTCAAGGTGAATATTTGGCTTAGAGGTGTTTATGGGCAGCAATGTGAGGTTTTTCTCACTAGGGATGGTTCTTAGGGCCCTAAACATTGTCCTAGGAGGAACTCTAGCATCTTAGGGCCTAAAAGAGGTGTATAGTGCTTGTGGTCCATGCATAAGTTCCCAAACCAGTTCATTGCAACCCCTATAAAATGAATCTTTCACCTACATATGTTTTATGGACAACACATTCACATTTAGTTTATTATGAATAGTTTTCATGCCCTAGATATGGTTGGAGTAGGAACACAAGCATCACAAGGCTTAGAAAAGTATTTTAGTGCCCATTGAGAATGCATTGATCTAAAGCCACCACACAAAAATACTATGTTATGGTGTGTCCCTAAGGATTCCTAATCTCTCCTCCCCACAAAATTTGTTTGTTTGTTTCAATGAATCTACATTGAAATTACTACCTTCCAAAAAGTAATTTTATTTACAATAAAAAAGTAACTTATGTGAATTCCCAAGACCTAGTCCTTGAATAAATTACCATGGAACAATGCAATAGGAGTCTGGTACTATTATTTTGGTCTTCGGGACCGAAGTTTTGGAGATCTTAGTTCCCAGGACATGTTTTGGGATCAAAAGACATAGTCTAAGGCCATAGTAACTACCTCTAGCTCTCATGGGCCATGCATGGTGCCCCAAACCAAAAAACATGCCCTACATAGGAAATCTTTACCATATTATCCATTAACCCCAATTAGCCCAGTTTCTACAATTTACCTTAATAAGTTCCCCAACTGACCCAATTTAACGTAATTGATGACAATTGCCATAATTTCCCTAATTATCTCAATTATCCCAATTTTTCCAATTAATTGTCCAGTTTACTCAAGATTTCCAATCTATTTAGTCTCCCAATTAGATTAATTTTTTAATATAACCCCAATCAACCCAAATTTCTGAAAATGCCCAATTAGCCTTGCTTATCCCCACTTTCCCAACTAGCCCAATTTGATCTAATCTCTCAAATTTCCCTAGTTAGCTTCAATCTCACTAGTTTCCCAATCAACCCTAAATTTCCCTAATTAGCCCCAATTTCCCTTATTATTTCCCCAATCAACCACAAGTTTCCCCAATTAACCCAATTAAACTAATTTTCCCAGTTATAACTACTTTTCCTAATAACCAATTTGCCTAGTTTGTTTAGCTGCCTCAATTAGTGATGCATGAGCATCACCCTCATCATTCAATGAGGCGCAATGGAGGAAAACTCAACATCCAACGCAATGCATTTAGAGCTGGTTTGGAGTCAGTCCAAGGAGGGCGCGTCACTTTAGATTTTTAAAAAAACTTTGTAATTAAAGGCCCTTTAATATTTCGAGGCAAGAGCCATTGTATGTGCTCCAGATTGTTGAAATCATCATAGATTTCTTGTAGGATTATACAGATCTCGAGCATTGGCTCATATCTGGGATGTAATTATCCATTTAATGTAATAAAGTTAGTGGTAGGTTGCTTTAATTGTGAAATGATAGCACTAGAATAGTTTGGAGGGAAGGCTCAAGAAGCCCCCCTGTGCATAAATGTATGTATCTATGCCTAAAAGAGGTTGTTGAAGTTTATTGTGATTTTTGTTGAAGGGAGTTTTAGAGAAGAAGTTGAGAGCTATAAGAACTCTTGTAAATATTCTGCTAGAGTAATATAACAGAGGATATTTGCTTCACATGTCTGATTTTGCTTATCTTTGAGTTAAATGGGTATTGTTGTGTTATTTGTTTTTTGTGTTTTATATGCTTTAGTATGCATTTTATGATTAGATGTGTGAACCTTTGATGTTCCATAAGTTTCAATTGTTTCTCTTCTGAAAATCTGGTGCAAGGAGTGCACAATTCCCCCAAGGAGTGCGAAGGCAAGGTCGTGTCCGACTTAGTAGTCAGGAGAGACAGTGCGAAGCTTTGTCAATCAAGTGCAAGGAGTGCACAGTTACTTGGTGGAGTATAGAAATTTCAAGAAGACTTGTGCAAGGCGTGCATCGGGTTGACACTTAGTCAAGTATTGAGAGAGTCTCAAGGAAGACGAACGCAAGGACTGCACTAGAGGTCTAAAGCACCTTAGGGAACAAATATCATAAGAGATAGTGACTAAAATCCCTTGGAGGGAAGAGTTTGTTGGTTTGAAGGTCAAGCGGACGATATCCTTTTGCGAGGATCCAGAGCCTTTTGTAGCCATCAAATCCGGAGGATTAGCAAAGGGTTTAACCCTCGAAGTCCTTCAGACTTCGTAAATTCAGAGAATTTCCATGTTTAGGTGCAACAGAGACGGAACTCGCGAAGTTTCGGAGTCCGAAATCGATTTAGAACATTGATCATAGGAAGACACATGTTTGCAGATAAGGCAGGGACCAGAAGTTTGACTGTCTGGAAGAACTAAGGTGTGGTCGTAAAACTCCACAAGATTCTTGAAGTCCCGAATCACACAGTAATTCTTAATCGTTGATAGACGGGGGACACGTGGCACTAGATCTAGTAGTTTGGAGTCTTGGCACTCTGGAAGGATTGAGGCATAATTTGTTTGGAGTCGAGAACTCTCGAAGGTCGAAGGCTGGAGTTAATCTCAATCCTTGGTCAGAGAGGGACACGTGGAGAGCAGATCTGACCTTCGCTAGTTCAGAGTTCGAAAGTTGTAAGGGGTTTTATTGTAAAGACACATGAAGTCCCAAACCCCTGAATAGATCCGAGCCATCCACCCACTAGGACGCATGGACCATCGAATGTGACCCTTCACGAGTTCGCCTGTTCGGCACTCCAGGGAACTTGAAGTTTGGTGCTTCGAAAAACTTCGAAGCCTAGAATTTCGAAGTTATTTCCAACAGCAATATTATGGTGGACATTGTGGATCGTTGATCCCCTCTGTTGTTCGGCGATCCATGAATTTGGTGTTTGGGAGGAACGTCGCATCTTGTTGTAGGAGCTCCCAAAGCCCAGGGCTCCGAAGTCCCAAAATTTTCGGAAAAAGAAAGTTTGGCCCACGGTTTTGGCCCAGAGTCACATGAAGGAATATGTTGGTAAATATGGACCTGTGCAACTTTGAATTTTTGCATGGAAAAAATATAAAGGACCTGTGAAGAGGAGTTTTGAGGGCTCAGCAGGGGCCCTAGAGCTGATCCAACTACTGAATTCGAACAATCCTAGACCGAGAGGTAGCGCAGGTTGAGGGAGTGGTGGGGGTCTGCATCAATTAGCCTCAATTTTTCCTACTTAGCCCCATTTTTCCCACTTAACTCAATTATTCTAGTTTTCTCAATTACCCCTTCTTGCGCCACTTTCTGAATGGCCCCAATTTACCCTAATTAGCTCCACTTGCTCCAATTAGCCCAATTTCACCAAATTTCCCTGATTGACACAATTTTCCCTAATTGTGTTGATTGTTCAATTATCCATGATTTGTAAACTATTCCACTAGAGTAGCTCGTCACAACAAATCATCCAAGTTTTTGAAAAATATCACAATTTAAGAATGTGTGTTTCCTCCAACTCTGCCCACAAGTCTTAAGGAAGAGTTGTAGATGCTACAACTTTTCCCACAACCTTGTGGGTAGAGTTGTAGCATCTAAAACTCTTCCCATAGGCCCATGAGTGGTGTTGTAGCATCATGCTACAACATTTCCCACAAGCATGTGGGAAGAGTTTTAGCATCTACAACTCTGCCCACAACATCTACAACTCTACTACAACATTTCCCATAGGCCTGTGGGCAGAGTTGTAGATGCTAAAACTCTTCCCATAGGGCTATGGAAAGAGTTTCCATGTGGCAACTTCATGGTAACTCTAGGCATGTGGGTAGAGTTGTAACTTCTACAACTCTGTCCACATGCTTGTGGGTAGTGTTGTAGATGCTACAACTCTGCCCACGGGCCATAGGGAAGAGTTGTAAATGGATGCAACTCTGCCCATAAGCCAGTGGGCATACTTGTAGATGCTACAACTCTATGGACAAGCCAGTGGGCAATGTTGTAGCATCTACAACACTGCCCATAGGCCTAAGGGTAGAGTTTCATCTATCTACAACTCTGCCCACTAGCCTGTGGGCAAGCATGTCGGAAACTCTAACCATAGGATTGTGGGAAAAGTTTCCATATGGAAACTACATTCCAACTCTATGCATAGGCCTATGCAAAGTTTCCATATGGGTTCTTAATATTAACTATACTTACCACCAAAATATTTAGGTGCTTAGGACTTAAATCTCTTCAATCAACTAAGTTAACCAAACCATACCTTATTGAGAATATCAGTGTAATCAACAGTAATTTTATAAGCTGTAAAATCTCCAGAGAACATAAAGAGCATACATTATATTCAGATAATGAATGGACTTTATTACATAAACCCTGAAATAATACATAAGCAATTCTATATTTTATTTAAAATTATCAGACAATATATAGTACACAGCCTATAGTCAAGTGCTTGGGCTATAACCAAGTAGTTCTGATGGCGTCCACCCGGGCACCTACCTCAGTAGGTCTCGCACCTGACCTCTCGGTCTTAAGGATAGTTCAATTTTCTCCCTCAAGCCGGAATGGCTCTTCTGATTCCCTCTGGAATCTCCTTCAAAATGGACCCACGGGTCTTTTCGGCACTTTACAGTCTTTGGGCTGGTCATTATTTTCTTCGACGACAGAAGAATAGAGAATCAGGTTTCGGGGTTTCCAAACTCCCAATGTCTCGACCTCCAATATCCCGATGCGCTCCTTTTTTGCTTTAGCCCCTCCTTGCTATTCCCTGGTCCATGTGACCACTTTCCATAAGACCGCAGCCTTATATTCCTTCTCGTCGGGGTTTCGGACTTTCAAGTGCCAAAATGAACTTGTCCTCAGGATCCACGATCCCTCGAATCCTGACGTGCACTTTATGCACTAGCTCTCCTGGCTAGGCTCCTGGCCCATATGACCGTTATCCCTGTGACCGCAGTTTTAACTCTCGTCGAGGTTTTTGGCTTCAAAATCTCTATGTGTTCCAATTTTCGTTAGTCCTCCAGGCTAGACTCTTGGTCCACGTGACCTCCTTTATATGACCGCAGTTATACCTCCCATCAGGGTTTTAGACTTTCCAATGTCCAAATGCATATGTCCTCAGGATTCGCGATTCCTTGAATACTGATTTCTCGTTGTGACGTCAGCTAGCAACTCCTGTCTGCCTTTAACCTGATCAATGGTCATGATTTACTATGAGATCAACGGCTCTAGATCTCCCTTGGGAATTTGGGGTTTCAAATGTAAAAAAACATTTGCCCACGGGACTACCGATCTTTCGAATCCCGATTCTCCGCTATGCTGACAGCTGGCTCCCACAATGGCACTTCCCTCCTTATCAGGGTTTCAGACTTCGCGATTCTGAAATGCATAAATGCCTTGCCACCAAGATTCCTGATTCCCGATGACCGAAACGCCGATAGAAGATTTCCTGTCGGGACTTTTCCTGATGCTCCGATTGTTGCCACGCGTTCCCTCAAGATGGATGGTTCAGATTTCTCCTTGCGTTTTTGAGACTTTTGATGTCCCGATTTTCACGACCTCAGGATCTCCGATTTCCTGAGCGTCAATATCCCAATGTCTAATGCCCGGATCTCTGGAACAGATGATCACGTGACACGCGTCCTCTCTCAGATGGACGGCCCAGGTTTGTGTCGGGGTTTTCAAGGTGGACTTACCTGATCTCCTGTCCACGGGAATGCTGATATCCCGACTCTCGATGCCTCGATCTCCACCACGTGTCTCCACTAACGGACGGTCTAGATCAGTTCCGGGACTTTTACCATGAAAATTCCCGATCTTCTGCTCTCGTGACTCTCAATTTTCTGAACCCCGACGTCTTGATATCACGATGCCTCTCGGGGTTCTTACTTTGTGCACGAGGGTTAAAGCCTATGCAACTCCTATCAGATCGGACGGCTGACGGGTAACTGATCAACGATCCAACGGCTCATGACCCCTGGAGCTTGAACTCCAAACGCAGCTGTAATCTCCTTGCTTCTTTGGCAGATCCAACAGCTGACAGGATTTTTCAAATATTCCCCACAATATCCTAACCGTCGATCTCTTCTTCTTTGATGTTTTCAACGGGTGAACCTAGTATTTCTCAGTGAAAACTGGTCCTCCTATGCGTAACTTTGCAGTGCCTGTTCAAATACTCCACGGCACAAATTCCCTGTGCTTCTGTTCGACGAGCTTAAAAGCCTTGTCCTTCCTGATCTTCACACAATTCTATGTCTGCACGAAGACTCTTATGCGCACTCCTTGTGGAAATCCTTGAACACTTCCAAGTGTTGAGTTCTTTCGACTCTGCGCAAACCTTGCAGCAGTCCTTCAACGCTTCACTCAGATTCACAACTGAGACATTCCTCAGCCTGCGCACTCCTTGCACAGCTCCTATAACCCAATTTCACTTCTTGGTGAACGAGAACAAAAGTTAAACTATCTGAGCCTTCTATCAACGCACTCCTTCCGGACGACTTCAACTGCACTCCTTGCAGGAATCCTTGCTCAGATAGAGAAACAATTGAAACTCATTCCTTCTATTTCCTTTCATAATTCACTTAGAACATGAAATCATATACATAGCATATCAAAGAAAGTGTATAACAAGGAGCAAACATTCATGAGCATATCAATCAACACACATACACAGAGAACAACACAACGCCATGGACTTGAATCAACTTCTTTTATTAATCCAAATAACTATACATGGGTGTTTCTACACAGCTCTCTTCTTCTCTTCTCAATGCTCAGGATTATGTTACAATGCACAATGAGGGTGTCTATATCTCGTTTCCCTCTNTAATCTAATATTAAATTCTATCTACCTATTTCATCTCAACATAAATGCCTCTATCTACTTCAGACGAGAGCGGGGCGCTCAAGGTCTGATTACATTATACCAAGTCACCTTCATTAAATGATCTCATTATATTTGGCACATCAACTTCAAGGGTGAATTAAAAAATTTGGCTGGGTCTGCCCAGCTATCCTTCGTCTTCCGCGCTGGCTCGCTTGATGTGAGGGATGCTCCTGCATCATACTCCCTAGCTTGAAAACTTTCATGGGCTCCTGTCCATGAGCTCCTGCATGGTCTGTCCATGCTTCAGAATCTCTGCTTCATTTTCCCAGCTGGCATCTTCAACTGGATGGTCCTTCCACTTGACCAAATATTCAAAGTATTCTTTCCTCCTGGTCTTCTTACTGACTCTCTTGTCCAGTATGCACTCCATCTGTGATCTCTCTACAACTGGCATCTTTTTTTTCCACTGAACCTCTGGCTGTTCACCTTCTGCTCCTGTTTCCTCAAGTTTATATGGGTATAAATCTGAGACATTGAATATCAGAGAAATTCCAATCCCATCGGGTAATTCAATCTCATAAGCATTCTCTCCAATTTTCTTCAAGACCTTGCATGGTCTGATTTTCTTCATCTTTAATTTATTGTATGTTCCTCTTGGGAACCTTTCTCTTCTCAAGTGCGCTAGAATCAAGTCACCAACCTCAAATTGGAGTCGTCTTCGATGTTGATATGCTCTCCGCTTATACTCCTGACTTGAATTCTGCAGTCGCTCCTTCACCCGGTTGTGAAGTTCTTTCATTGCCTCCACAAATTCTTCTGCACTAGTGCTCCTAGTAGCAGTCTGTTCTGAATATCTCAATTAAGAAACTCCTCTCGGTTGTGTGGCATATACAATATGGAATGGACTCTGGCCTGTTCTCTGATTCACTGAGTCATTATACGCAAACTCTACCTACGGAAATGTATTGTCCCAACTGCTGTGGTGCTCCACCACTGGGATCCTCAGCAAGTCTCCTAGACTTCTATTCACCACTTCTATCTGTCCATCCGTCTGAGGATGATAAGCTAAAATAAACAATAATTTAGTCCCCATCTTCTTCCATAATGTCCTCCAAAAGTGCCCTAAGAACTTTGTATCTCTGTCCGAAACAATACTCCTTGGTAAGCCATGAAGTCGAACGACTTCTTTGAAAAACAGATTCGCGATGTGTGTTGCATCACTGGTTTTCTGGCATGGGATAAAATGTGCCATCTTGGAAAATCTATCTACTACCACAAAGATCGAATCAAATCCTCTTTGCATCCTTGGCAATCCCAATATGAAATCCATGCTAATTTCATCCCACAGCTTCTCAGGTATGGGCAATGGTTGATAAAAGCCCGCATTCTGCTTCCTTCCCTTTGAATGCTGGCAAATTCTGCATCGGTCTACAAACCTCTTGACCTATGATCACATCCCTGGCCAAAAGTATGACTCACTCAGCTTCACGAATGTCTTATCATGACCGAAGTGTCCGGCCAATCCTCCACTGTGTTTCTCCTTCAGAAGATTCTCCCTCATGGAGCAATTCGGAATACACAGTTGATTGCCTCTGAACAACAATCCTTCCTGGATCATGTATTTGTCCCACTGGCTTCTATCCATGAGAACTGGATTCTCAGCTGCTTCATATGCTTCCTTAAAGTTTGGATCCTCTGCGTACATGCCTCTGAGATCATCAAAACCTAACGTCTTGACTTTGAACTCCTGCAACAGCAAACACTTCCTACTCAAAGCATCAACAACTTTGTTAACAGTACCATAAATGTGTTTTATCACAAAAGTAAAATTATGCATGTATTCAACCCATTTAACATGCCTCTGATTCAACTTTTCCTGTTGAGTCACAAACTGCAATGCATGGTTATCACTATATAAAACAAATTCCTTCGGAATCAAATAGTGCCTCCATTTCTTCAATGCCTGGATGATGGCATAAAACTCCTTATCATATGTGGAATACTTCACCTTTGCTTCATTCAGCTTCTCGCTGAAATATGCAATTGGTCTGTCATCTTGACTTAAGACTGCTCCTATCGCAAACCCACTTGCATCACATTTTACCTGAAATGTCTTTTGAAAATCCAGCAACACCAGAATTGGTTGTTCCGTAATCTTCCGTTTCAACAAATTGAAACTCTTCTCAGCCTCTTCAATCCAGTGAAAAGATTTGTGTCTTTTCTTCACTGTATCCATCATTGCTGCACTAATTCCACTGAAATTCCTGATGAACTTCCGATAGAAACTAGCCAATCCATGAAAACTTCTCACCTCAAATATGTTTCTCGATGATGGACAATTCTTGATTACCTCCACCTTATCTGGATCCATCCTCAACTCATTTGTCGAAATAACAAATCCCAAGTAAATGAGTTCTGTCTTCATGAATGAGGATTTCTTTATGTTTACCAGCAACTTCTCTTGCTGTAACCTCTTCATCACAATGGCCAAATGATTCAGATGTTCATCCTCCGTCTTACTGAAAATCAGTATGTCATCTAAGTACACGATGACAAATTTTCTGATGAAATCCTTCAGGATTTCATTCATCAACCTCATAAAGGTACTTGGCGCATTTGTTAAGCCAAATGGCATAACAAGCCATTCATACAAACCTTCACTTGTCTTGAATGTTGCTTTCCATTCATCACCTTCTCTCATGCGAATCTGGTGATATCCACTCTTCAAATCAATCTTTGAAAAGAATTTTTCTCCACTTAAGCAATCCATTAAATCATCCATTCTTGGTAATGGGAATCTGTACCTGATAGTTATCTTATTAATCACCCTCGAATCAGTGGACATCCTCCAGCCTCCGTCTTTCTTCGGACTGAGTACTGTTGGAACAACACACGGAGTCAAGCTTTCCCTGACCAAACCTTTGTCCAACAACTCCTAGACTTTTCTTTTGACCTCTTCATTTTCTTGTGGTGTCAATCTGTACGCAACTTTGTTTGGTAAACTGGCTCTGGGTATGAGATTGATATGATGACTCACACTTCTCATCGGTGGCAACGAACGAGGTAATTCGTTCACTACTATATCAACGAACTCTTCTAGCAGTTCCTAAACTTCTTCTGGAAAATCATCCACTTTGTGCTAGTCAGAACAATCTTCGGTTTTCTGACCACAAAGAATTGTGGATCCTCCTTCTTCTTAAGCTCGGTAAGGAGTTCCTTCCCACTCATGAGAAGTATTGTGTTGCTTACCTCCGGTTTTACTTCTTTATCCTTGATTGGAATCAACATATGAGTTCTCCCATTCTTTTCTAAGGTGTATGTGTTCATTCTCCCATCATGAATCACATTTCTATCATATTTCCATGGTCTACCCAGCAATAGATGACAAACATCCATAGGAATAACATCACATAAAATCTTATCATTATATCCTCCTATTTTAAATTCAAATCAGCATTGTTTGGTGACATTTACCTGATGTCCTTTTTGTAGCCATGAAACTTTATATGGACTTGGATGATCAGTCATCTCCAGCTCCATCTTTCCTTGCAAGCTGTCCTAAAAAGTCTGGTCCTTTGGACTGAAATTTTTGTTTCTTTCTCTGGTGTCAAAAGGACTTTTCGCATCACCATCGCTCTTCCGCCTTCAGCATATTCTGCCTCAACATCTCGCCCCTGTGCCTCGGTGATGTGATATTCACCAGTTTCTTTCTTTTTCTCTAGACACTCGAATGACTTGTGCCCATTCTTTCCACATGTGAAGCATGTGATTACTCCACCTCTTCCTATTCCTCTACCTCTGGTATGGGGAAACCTATTATTATCAGCATATCCTCCTCTCTGCTCAGTATGTTGTTCTCTCTGTTCAGCATATTTCCCTCACTGTGAACTTCCACCTCTTTCTGTCCGAGTCTGAGGTTTCTTCCAGTCGTCCCTGGGCTTCTGAGTTCTTTCCTGGGCAACTGATTTTCCCCTGGGATAACTCCTGCCTCGTCCCCTCTGAATTTTATTTCGGCTCAGCTTCTCTTCAGCTTTCATAGCCATCTGATAAGCATCTTCTTCCATTCGGATGGTTTCCATACTCATTTCATCCTAAATTTCATATCTCAGGCCATTCATATACCTGGCCACTTTTTCGTCATTGCTTTCGCGATGACCTGCCCTGATATTCAACCTGTAAAATTCCTCAGCATATTCCTTCACTGTCATCATCTTCTGTCTTAGGTTCTGCATCTTCCTTAACAGAGAAATTTGATAGTCCCTGGGAATAAATTTTTCCTTCATCTTTGCAATCATCCTGTCCCAACTCTTAATTTTTTGCTTGCCTTGGCAACGCCTGTCAGCTTGTAGTTCATCCCACCACAAGGCTGCATGTCCTTTTAATATCATGGTGGCATGCCTAACTTTCTTGTCCTCTTCGATATCTTCATAGTCAAAATAGGTGTCTAGAGCTCTAATCCAGTCTAGAAGCTCTTCTACATCCAGATTTCCCTCATAAACTGGAATGTCAATTTTTACCTTTGCACCCATTCTTGCAATAGCTTTAAGTAAGCGCTCATTTGTTGCATCTTCTGCTGGAATTTATTCTTCTCCATGTCCTGCATCATCTTCATTTTCGGATTCACTGATATCTCCTACATCAGCTTTGCGCCTTTGTCTCATATCCATGTCCACAATCATAGCGTGTAAGTTATGCATTTCTCTTTCTACTTCTGGATTCTGCGCCTGCCTACCCCTTCCTCTGGGAATCTCCCTTTCCTCCTCTGGATTGGGTGATTGTCTATCCCTTCTCCTAGGTGGCATGGTAAATTCTCCTTTTTCTCTACTACAGAAAGAAAAGAATCTTTTCTAAGCTCTGATACCACTTGATGTGTATCAGAGTGTTCTTTATCTCTTGCCTCTCTTGCCTGAAATATACAGACAAGAAATAATCTCTGATACCACTTGATGACGTCCACCCGGGCACCTACCTCAGCAGGTCCCATGCCTGACCTCCCAGTCTTAAGGATTGTTCAATTTTCTCCCTCGAGCCGGAATGTCTCTTCTAATTCCCTCTAGAATCTCCTTCGAAATGGACCCACAGGTCTTTTCGACACTTTATAGTCTTTGGGCCGGTCAATGTTTTCTTCAACGACAGATTCTCGACCTCCAATATCCCGATGCGCTCCTTTGTTGCTTTAGCCCCTCCTGGCTATGACCTGGTCCATGTGACCGCTTTCCATAAGATTGCAGCCTTATATTCCTTCTCGTTGGGGTTTCAAACTTTCAAGTGACAAAATTCACTTGTCCTCAAGATCTGCGATCCCTCAAATCCCGATGTGTGCTTTACACACTAGCTCTCCTGGCTAGGCTCCTGGCCCATATGACCGTTATCCCCGTGACCGCAGTTTTAACTCTCATCGGGGTTTTTGGCTTCAAAATCCCGATGCATTCCAATTTCCATTAGTCCTCCAAGCTAGACTCTTGGTCCACGTGACCTCCTTTATATGACCGTAGTCATACCTCCCATCGTGGTTTCAGACTTTCCAATGTCCAAATACATATGTCCTTAGGATTCGCGATTCCTCGAATCTTGATTTCCCGTAATGACGTCAGCTAGCAACTCTTGTCCGCCTTTAACCTGATCAACGGTCTTGATTGACTATGAGATCAACGGCTCCATATCTCCCTCGGGACTTCGCGGTTTCAAATGTCAAAAAACATTTTCCCACAGAACTACCGATCTTTCGAATCTCGATTCTCCTCTACGCTGACAGCTGGCTCCCACAATGGCACTTCCCTCCTTATCGGGGTTTTGGACTTCACGATTCTGAAATACATAAACGCCTTGTCACCAAGATTCTCGATTCTCGAAGACCCAAACGCTGATAGATGATTTCCTTTCGGGACTTTTCCCAATGCTTCGATTGCTACTACGCGTTCCCTCAAGATGGACGGTTCAGATTTCTCCTCGTGTTTTTGAGACTTCTGATGTCCCGATTTTCATGACCTCGGGAAATCCGATTTCCTGAGCGTTGATATCCCGATGTCTAATACCTGGATCTCCAGAACGGACGATCACGTGACACACGTCCTCTCTCAGATGGACGGCCCAGATTTGTGTCATGGTTTTCAAGGTGGACTTACCCGATCTCCTGTCCACGGGAATGCCTATATCCTGACTCCCAACTCCTCGATCTTCGCCATGTGTCTCCACTAACGGACGGTCCAGATCAGTTCTGGGACTTTTTCCATGAAAATTCCTGATCTTCTGCTCTCATGACTCCCGATTTCCCGAACCCTGACGTCTCAATATACCAATGCCTCTCGGGGTTCTTACTCTGCACACGAGGGTTAAACCCTGTGCAACTCATGTCAGATCGGACGACTGATGAGTAGCTGATCAACGATCCAACGGCTCATGACCCCTAGAGCTTGAACTTCAAACGCGAACATAACCTCCTCGCTTCTTTGGCAAATCCAACGGCTGACGGGATTTTTCAAATCTTCCCCACAAGATCCTAACCGTTGATCTCTTCCTCTTTGATGTTTTCAATGGGTGAACCTAATATTTCTCAGTGAAAACTGGTCCTCCTACGCGTAACTATGCAGCGCCTGTTCAAACACTCCACGACAAAAACACCCTGTGCTTCTGTTCGACGAGCTTAGAAGCCTTGTCCTTCCTGAGCTTCACACAATTCTAAGTCTCCACGAAGACTCTTACGTGCACTCCTTGTGGCAATCCTTGAACACTTCCAAGTGTTGAGTTCTTTCGACTATGCGCACACCTTGCAATAGTCCTTCAACGCTTCACTCAGATTCACAACTGAGACTTTCCTTAGCCTTCACACTCCTTGCATGGCTACTATAACCCAATTTCACTTCTAGGTGAACGAGAACAAAAGTTAAACTATCTGAGCCTTCTGTCAACGCACTCCTAGTGGACGACTTCAACTGGACTCCTTGCAGGAATCCTTGCTCAGATAGAGAAAAAATTGAAACTCATTCCTTCTATTTCCTTTCAGACTTCACTTAGAACATGAAATCATATACACAACATATCAAAGCAAATGTATAACAGGGAGCAAACATTCATGAACATATCAATCAACACACATACATAGAGAACAACACAACGCCATGGACTTGAATCAACTTCTTCTATTAATCCAAATAACTGTACATGGGTGTTTCTACACAGCTCTCCGCTTCTCTTCTCAATGCTCAGGATTATGTTACAATGCACAATGAGGGTGTCTATATCCCGTTTCCCTCTTTCTTTCTAAAACTGTCTAATCTAATATTAAATTCTATCTACCTATTTCATCTCAACATAAATGCCTCTATCTACTTCAGACGAGAGCGGGGCGCTCAAGGTATGATTACATTATACCAAGGCGCCTTCATTAAATGATATCATTTATATTTGGCACATCAACTTCAAGGGTGAATTCAAAAATTTGGCTGGGTCTGCCCAGCTTTCCTTCATCTTCCGCACTAGCTCGCTTGATGTGAGGGATGCTCTTGCATCAAGTTCCATTGTATACACCTATATAAAAGATGTTTTTCAGTTTTCAAAATCCTAATTTGGAGCAATCACAAATTCACACAAATGCTTTTTGCAAATCAATTTTGCATGCAAAAAAACCCCAAGTACTGGAAAGCAACAATAAAACAAGATATAGAAAAGTTGTAGTATATCTAAGACAATGATTTCAAGAAATACATGAGCATTTTTTCTTCTGCATCCTAGCTACAATCCATGCATCTTCATTGTCTGCCAACACAAGAGCAACAAATGTTACTAAACCAAATTTATGCATATATACCATATTAACATATATAGTGAAAGCTGCAAAAGCTACTCTGCTAACTTCATCCTTGTCAAATGTTAGAATCTCCTTCTATACAACAAAAAGTCAACTTGGAAAGAAAGTTGACTTTTTTACCATACCTTCCAAAGGACATCATTGAGATAGTGGATGTTATCAACACCTATTCCTTTGTTGATTGCTTTTCCGAAACAACAAAGAGAAGCACTGTTAAATTTTGTGATGATCCATAAAACACATCGAACATCAATTGCTTTATGATGCATAAAACACATTGAACCTCAGAGAATAAATTATTCATGAAAATTTTCAATTATTAAATTAGCAAAAGTGTTTGCATGTGAGGGGATTCTCATCCAAGCTGATGTAACAACTAAAAACGAATTACTTTACATGTTATGGAATGGTTGTGAAATGGTCACTGATGATGGTAACAATATGCAGAATAAAAAGACTTATTTTCTGAAGTATTTTAACATTTTCTGGTATTGTAGCTGAATCCAAATCAATTGCATTTTACCAGTTTGTATACTAAGCATGACAAGATTTTTGAACATCCAATAGAAAGATTAATATAGATATGATGAGTGGAAAAAAAATTAATTGATCAACCTTCCAATTATACTGTTAATTGATCAACCCCACAATGATACTAGGTTGATAATCCGACATTCATGATCACATGGTTACCTGTGCCTATAAGCTGTAACTCATGTTAATAACATGAAAAAATCATGAAATAGAGAAACAAAATATGAAAGAACTAGAATCACATGATGACAAAGTCATTCATGTTTACTCTTTATGAATCCTAAAACAGGATAGTTAAAGGACAATAACAAAGTCAAGCAAACAGAGGCAACATGTACAGAACAAGCTACAACCAAAACCTCTTAAAAACAGAGCACACCCTTTAAACATAACTTGAAGCCACACTAATCCAAGACAAAGAATTAATATCCAGATGCAAAACAATATGTTTAAAGAAACTTGCAAGGAAGACCAATCTGTCAACTTGACTCCTAGGTCATTCAAACAACCAAGGATTTTTCATCCTAATCAATAATCAACCTTACAAACAACCTAAGTTACTGGATACGCCTTACGGCACCCCACACTCACTTGATATCATGTTATCTTTGATTTGTATTGGATTCGTTGGTATTCTTGAATTTTTTATTAGGTCTATTTCCTAAAATAGGATTTGTTTCCAACATAACTGTGTCTAGATACTAGTGACAAAATCATGGAAAAATTACCCCCTAGTTGCATATTTTGAATTTTTTTTACCATCATCATCTCTAGGAAGAGGGAGCACACAATTTACATAATAATTATTTGCTAACTTGGTCAAAATTTGAGCCATTTGTTCCCAGGTGTGATGACGCACACTCCCTCCACAACCCATAGGTTGGAAGGTCCACGCCAACACAATATCTTTTCTTTACCACTGGCCCAAAGAGCTTTGAAATGGATCTTCTATTTCCCTTTCGGGAAATCTGCACCCATACTTAACTTTGAGAAATTCCCCCTTTTTCTTCGAGAAATCGGACTTTGCACTTTCGGGAATCCGTTGGTCAAGCGTCTGTCTTTCAAATCCCCGAAACCCAAAAACAGTCAATGATGACCCATCCTCTTTCCCTTTCGTACTTTTCCTTATCACGATTTCGGTGGTCGCGGTGTCAAGAAGCTTGTTCCTGCAATTCTCGAAACCCGATTTTTTGAAATTTCGACGCGCTCACTAGGTTGACTTTTCAATGCCCCTTTACTCCATCGGGACTTCGGACTTCACGATATCGCGAATCCTAATGAAAAGAATTCGGAACTTCACTTCCTGAAACTCTGAAATGATCAACGAAGTTTGAATCCATGTCAATAGTGTGCCACCTGTCCACTCGCTGACTCCTCTGTGGCCACACAAATCCTTTTAGCTTTTCAAGATTTCGTGATTTCGCGATTCCCGTTGAAAATTTTACGGGACTTCAACCTATGAAACCCCGATATAGAAATCCACGTGTAAATCCAATGACCCTTGTGGCTTGGATCTACGGTCCTACTCCTCCTAAGCTTTAGAACCTTTAGGGATACTCGCGGTAACTCCTCTCATCCTTCATGAGATCCAACGGCTCATGGAAATTCGCAAATTCTCTATAGAGAATTTTGACCGCCCGTTCTTTTCCTTGGGAACTCGTCCTCCTGTGATCCATTGTCACTATGCCTTCCTTCGACTCCTTCAAAGGTCTAAATCCTTCTGAACTTTTTCAACTACGAGTCTTCAGAAAAAAAAAATACTTTCACGCACTCCTTGAGGCAGACTTTCAAGCACTTCCAAGTGTTGAAATCCTTCGACTCTGCGCACACCTGCAACAACAGTCTCTAAATACTTCACTTAGGTTTGCAACCCTGAGGCTTCACTTGGCCTGTGAATTCCTTGCATGGCTCCTGTGCCCGACTGCACTTCTAGGTGAATGAGAACAAAAGCTTTCCCTCCTGAGCTTTCAGAGGCAAACCCCTGAACACCTTGTCAACGCAGTCCTTGCAGACAATTCAACTGCACTTCTTACAGGAACTCTTGCTCAGGTAGAGAAACAATTGAAACTCATTCCTCTCCTCTTTCCTCTAGGATTTCAAACATTCAACAAGAAATCATTCATACATAGCATAAAAGCAATTGCATGACAGAAAGAGAAAAACATTCATGAGCATAACATTCAAAGATGCATACACGGAGAATATATGAACACCATGAGTCTGAATCACAACTTTCTTGTATTAATTTAGAACTTCTGTACATGGAGTTTGCTACACAGCTCTCTGCTTCTCTTCTATGCTCTTCTCAATAATATTCATGCTCATCTGCATAATCATACAATACACAATGAGGGTGTTTATATCTTGTTTCCCTCTTGCTCTCTAAAACTGTCTAATCTACACATTTAATTCTACCTACTTACATTAACTACCATAAATGCCTTCCACCTACTAAGGAAGAGAGCAAATTTCTCAAGGTCTGTTTACATTATACAAGTGTGCCTCCACTTGATTTTTCATTAATGGTTCAAGATATTTAAAAATTTGTGTTGGGCGCTTTTCCTGCTGTCCATTGTCTCCGCGCTGGCTTGCTTGAGATGCTCCTGCATCAAGGTGTCCCATTTGAAGACTTTAGAGTTAGCATTAGATTAGTTGTGATCATCATGTTTATATCAATATTGTTTTTTAGTAGTTTTGTAAATTGAGTTGTCTTCAGTGTAGTCTGTCTTCTAGAGAACTTTAGCAGCAAAGTGGCACTTTCCAGCTTACCATTGTGAGTATGAACCAAAATGCAAGAAAAAATGATTGATGGCTATTATGTTAATGTAAAAGTTTCATACATGCATTTATTCAAACAATTTGCATGAAGCCTTATATTTCTCTAATTATACATAGGATTGGACAGTGTTCTTATTACTGGTGTGTGAAGAGAAGTTATGAAAATGTTTCTTCAAACAATTTGCCTACAAACTAATTATGTTAGAAAAGAGCTGGTCGTGAGTTTGTAATTCCCAGGTTTAAGATTCAAAATTGTCTTGGATATTGACAATGCATTCCCAGGCATTATAATAGTGCTCCCAACTCGTGAGATTGGTTGGTAAATTACCTTAATTCAAAAAATACCTTAACTAGTTTTCACTTATGTTCAGTCGAAAAGAAACCTGCAAGAAGACATGATAAAGAATGATGTCTCATTCAAAGTCAGTGAGCCTCCTGCTCACATCACATAGGGAAATAGGCATCCAATAATTTATCAAATTTCGATCTCCAAACTCAGAGATCAAAATTGATAAAACCCTTATTAAACTCTAGTCCTAGAGTACCTTCATTGGTTGATAAAGGTTCAACAAATTATCAGGTTTTATTTGAATTCCATCTATACCAAGAGACCTATAGCATTATGATTCCCTTTATGATTCAATGGCCTTTATCATTCCTATTTTCCACACATAATATAAGACCTATGGATATGTACCAAATATATAGATGAGAATCATAGTTAACATCAAATTCAAGAACATGAATAACTTCAAGCCTAAGGCTCTGTAATTTTCCATTGTTTCTATTGCCAATGTAGAACATCAATGAAAGAATTTACACAAAGAAGTAGCATAGAAAAGGTTAAAAATCATTACAGAGTGTCCTTCGAACCAACCATGGACATATATCCATCCAAAAGGTAAAAAATCATTACAGAGTGTCTTTCATTTATTCTTAGTATTGAGCTTAATTCTGGGCAATTAAGTCAAAGATTCACATTGCACACTGCTCTATACTTCATGGTTTGAATTGATCTCTCACATACTGTTTCATTATGACCATTTTTGCTTGATCTAAATGACCTTGATGTTCTAAGAAATAACACTAAAAATAAAAGATTAAGTACATCAGTAATATATATGGACATGGCTTTTGAAATCTCATCATAATGTGCATTAGAATCCATTCAAAAGATTATTAAATTAATCTAGACATATACCACTAGAAACAACACAACACATCCTAGGTAAGAAAAAAAAAGAATGTAGTCAATAAAGTTTTCATTCCACCATATCGCAGCAAAAGACAAAGTAAACAAAAGGTGATGCCTCCAACACTGTATATTCAAACATATCTTTCAGCAGTGACCAGCAAAGGATAGTCCTCTACAAAAGATACGACAACAATAAATCAAAAGGTGACCATATATATATATATATATATATATATATCAGCACTGTGAGAATAGAGGAAGATTTCCAAAGACAATGAAAGCCAACCATTACATCATTTGCAAGAACCAACCAACTTACAACAAACCGGGCATTATAAATGGATGGGATTATTTCAGCCATTCCATTTGGTCATAAAAATACAAGAAGGAAGTGAGAAACAAAGTGGAATACATACTGTCTAGGTCACCAAATCAACAAAATTTTAGAATTGGGAGCCATCATGAAGATTGATTCATTTGCTTGTGAAGAGTGAGAAGACTTGTATGAAGAAGATTCTTATTTTTCAGCCATATATAAGCAAGCTAGTAGCCTTAAAAGTCACGAGGAAGGATGAAAACCAGATTTCTACATTCAAGTGGGATTGTTGTACAAGTTGGGGAAGATTTGCATTTCAAAAGAAGGCAACCAAATCCAATTTATAAGGGAAGCTCACACTTCCGATATTGTTGGTCACTTTGGTTGAGAGAAGACATTGGCATTTTTGAAGAGATATGTGGATTGGCCAAGCATGGATAAAGATGTTGCAAGGTATGTCCATGGATGCACACTTCATAGCATAAGCAAACTAATGAACCGAGTTAGGATTGTATATACACCATTACCCACACCTTCTAGGCCATGGGAGAGAATTTCCATCGACTTCTTGGGAAGTTTTCCAAGGATGGAGTGGGATTGATTATATTCTTGTGATGATAGATAGATTCCACGAGAATTCTTCCCTCAATTAACTGGAATGTAAGATTTTGCCTCTCCATGGGGAGGTATTATCTGAAAGGATCATCTACGTGATTTTTGGACTTTCCATCATCCATCTGGGAGGTCTGACCAATGACCTTCCATATTTTGTTCAAC
>JASDQU010027693.1:4269-15159 GCA_032191745.1 Picea mariana | reverse complement strand
AGACCATTGAGTACTATGTTTACCAATTCCTTCTCTGAAATGATCTCTTCAATAGCTTGTAGTTGATCTCTTAATTGGGATATTCTCACAAAGTATGATTTTATGCTTTCATCATCATTCATCTTCATGTCACGGAGCTCATTCTTCAGACTCATTACTTGTCCAATGTTTATGACTGAGAAGAGGTTTGTTAGGGCATCGTACATCTTCTTCGATGAGTCAAGATGGGAGATGTAGGGTATCAAGTGGTCTTTTATAGAGTCCACTATGATACTCATGGCATTGATGTCACCATCTTTGAACTTTTCCATAGCTGCAACGTTCTACGATTCTTTCTCTTTTCCTTCTTCAAACTCTGGTTTCACGATATTTCCTTTCACGATATCCAACACTTTATTCTTGGAAAGGATGAGGTCAATCCTTGTCTTCCATGCTTTGAAGTTAGAAGCTCCATCTAACTGGTTTTCTAATTTCATAGAGTAAGTCATCGCTGCTTTGACTTGGTCAACCCTAGATTTGACCAAAAACTCAAACTTGACATCTTGGCTTGCTGAGAGTACCAGGAGATGCGCTAGGCTAGGGCGCACTGGTCTATCCGAAAATTAGGTCAATCCCTTCACTTAAGGTGCCTCAACGAGAGGATTAGGGTTTCTGCAACTGCACCTACTAGTAACCTTAGCGACAGTGCTTTGGTGACTGCTACTGCTAAAACCCTAGCGACAGTTCTTCAACGAGCTTAATATCCTTATGGCTATGCTTCCTTCCAGCAGTTAGACTGAATGAAGGAGGTGTGGTCCCATAACTTGTTAGAATATAATAGATGTGCTCGTTTTACCATCGACAATATCACTATTGTCACCCAACCATAGGCCGAAGCCACCCTTCGAGCACCTTAACCTTTACAGAGAATCATTCTGGAAGAAAAACCTAGGCTAGATAGCCAAACAAAGGGTAGTGCACCTTTCCCCAAGGATAGCGCACCAAACAAGAGCTGATCAGATAGTCCAAACCATAACCAAGAGATAGTCCAAGCCAAAACCAAAATCTGTTAGCTGCAGCAACTGCAACGACAACTCTCCACCAAACTTGCGCACAAACTGGGCAACTGCAGTGCGCACAAGTGCTACTCTGCAATTCTGAGAATGCCTTCCAAAATGAAGACTGGCCTCATGTATTTATACTAATTCTAGCTAACTGCCTGGGCTGACTTCTCATTCTGGATACCTATTTACTCATTATATATTATTTCTTCTGGACGACTTCTTCTCTTAGAGGCTAATAACCTAATACAAATTATCCTCTTGAGCCGACCTGTCTTCTATGGTTATTAGCCAACTCATTAGGGTTTCTTCTTGCTTCCTGGAATATTCTATTCTTGTTAGGTTTACACGTGGAGGTAAATACCTCCCGCAGCTACCATAATATCAACATGTGCACCTCTATAGACTAAGCAATCAAATTGTTGCATGTAGAGGGTCCCTTGGCCCACAAACAAGGGGGTCTCATATGTCAATTTCACATCTAGCTAGGCAGTGACCTTAAATTAAATTATCATTTTTTTTATTATTAATATTCCTAAATTGTGGAAGGGCACTCAAACAGTTGGGCTAGGTGTAGGTTTTGTGGGGCTTTGGTGGAATAGTTATTATCACCCACGCTTTCTTAGTAGAAGGGATCTTCCTAGAGTGTCATAAGCCCACACCATTACATTATAATATTCCTAAATTGGGAAAGGGAACCCAACCCATTGGGCCCAGGTGCAGGTTCCATGCGACTTTGGAGGAATATATATTCTCATCCACACCTTCTGAGTAGAGGGGGTATTCCTAGAGTGTTGTATGCATAGAACATTACATAATAATGATCCCAAATTGGGAAAGGGCACTCAATCAGTTAGGACCAGGGGCAAGGATTGTACAACTTTGATTGAATAGATATCCTCATTTTTTACTTCTCAACAGAAGAGATCTTCCTAGAGTATTGTAAGGGCACTACATTACATAATAATATTCCCAAATTGAGAAATGGAACTCAAGTAGTTGGGTCCGGATGTAGGTCTTGTTGACTTTGGTGGGGTAAATATCCTCACCTACAACTTCCTAGCAGAAGGGATTTTCCTAAAGTGTTTAAATCCCACTATGTTTTATAATCATATTCTCGGATCGGGTGAGGGCATGCTTAATGCACAATGATAATAGGAAGCATATTGTTAAAATGAAGCAAGAAAAGTTTGGAATTCAATGTACATGTCTTGTTTTAGATTATGGGTCTCTCCATACTGGACAATATGCAACTTACAACAATGACATCTTATTGTTCAAACTTGCATGGGAGGACCTTGTCTTGATGCACCCTATTATTTTCATGGTCAAGTTCAGAGTTAACATTAGCTTCAACTGCCACTAAAATTATAGCAATACTTACAACATAAATTGATATATCAATGCACTTGTATCTATTATTATGTATGTAGCCTAGAATTCCAACATTTCTCTTTATTTGAAAATCCTTTATGTGCATCCTTTGTACAACCAACCAAAATTAAAAATACTATTTATAAAATGCCTTCAACGAACGTTGTTGTCTTTGGATATAATGCCAACTTAGAGTATGAAATATCCCGAGTGTTGCAACTAATGCAATTTCTAAGAACATCACAACATGAATCGTTGCAACTCATCTATCTCTGTAATCATTTCTTTTCACATAGAAAGAAATAAAAGCCACAAAATGTACACTTTTTCGTAGCTAACCTCTAATTATTTTAGATATTATTCATGTTTTTCCATTTCAATTACATGTTTGTGTACCGTTTTAAGCAACTATTTTGAAAATATTTAAACGTTTCATCCTAAGCTTATTCTCTTTGTAATATTTTACCCTCAAAATAGCAAAAGAGGATAAAGGCCCTCCATGACAATGGGGAGCTTTTAAAAGGAAAATTTATGCTTGTTGCAACCATCATGGATATTATTACGTCCAATTGCGATAATCCCAATATGAAAGTATTCAGGGCTAGGCTTCCTTTATGCACAGACTCAAGAGACATATTTGATGCTAAGGTCATTGAAGAGGGGAGGGAGGCTAGAGTTAGACGAGTTACATGACAATGATGATGATGATGACGACAAGAAAGGAATGCGTGTTATTGGAATTAGAGTTCTTGGAGGCACGATTGTTATTGGATTATTGGGATTAAAGGATATTTTTAGGCCAGATTTTTTGATTTCAGAACATTCAAATATCTTGATGTTACCACATTTATATTTTTCTCAAAGTTGTTTCTCAAATAACAACCTGCAATACTATAGTTTCATACAAAATTTATCTGGAAAAGGAGGCAATGCCTATGTTTATGATATTATGAGCGCTAAAAGGCGAGTTGCTTCAAATGAAAACTTTTAATATCTCGAACTCTAGGATGACTTGCAAAGTAGACATGTTGCACTTATCAACGCCAATAACACAATGCTCGCTATAGAGAAATGAAGACACATTATATGATTCTTAATCTAAGTAATGGAAGAAAACTACTTTCTAATACAAGGCAATCCAAATTCCCTATAAACAAAATTAAACAACCCAATTCATAGAATTTCCCCATTCTGGTGGAAACCCAATGCCCAATAATGAAAAATCAAAGTTTCCTACTGATTCTGTATAACGTTGATAGATCATACCCCAATTGCAATAATATAAATTGAGAAATGAAAATCTAAGAGTACAAAAAATTGAAACCATCCTAAACGATGAGGCTTGTAGTAGAAGATCAGGACTTCAATGTCAAACTTGACTATTCAGTACCAGCCATTGTCAATCTCAAACTTGACTATTTGGTAGCAACCCTTGTCAATCTCAGACTTGAATGTTTGGTAGCAGCCCTTGTCAATATCAGACTTGACTTGACTTTAGAATACATGCTCGTGAATTCTAAAAATTGATAATTTATAAATTTAGATATAATTTAAAATAAAAGTAAATAAAAAATTCAATCCTCTTCGAGAAAATGAACGGGAATTTCAAGTATGGTTGTGAGTGGGGTATTTATTCTTATAGTTGTTAAGTGCTAGATTACAAAAAAAGTTCACACAAGAACTTTGCAATCTTACTTGAACACTGGTAGTTATATTAACTAGGAAGCAACCCTAATTTAGGCAGGGCGCAATCAAAAACCCTAAAACCAGTTCTATTATTATGAGTATTACCTTATTGTCCATGAATCCGGCCCAAAATTTAGTAATGGGTCGGCCACATGGAGTAGAGGGCATGGACCTTTTCTCAGAACTAGTAGATGTTGGGCCTCAAAAATGTCGTATTTTCATCCACCTTTTCCTTCACTATTCCTTTCATTTCATCGTCCCATTAACCTTCCATCATACCATTTTCATAAATATACGAGGGTTTCTCCTTATTATTTTCCATTGTATTCATTTCAGTATTATAAGTGAATTTGTGATTAAATATTAGAAATTAGCATGTTTTCATTATATATCAAGGTTGGATGAGTTTGATGATGTGTGCAGGCATCTTTGAAGATTGCAACAAAGTCAAATATTACCACCTAGCCTAAAATTCGAATTTCATCTTCAAGCTTTGAAGATTTGAAGAATATTTGGGACAATCATTCAAGCATATTCAAAGGAGAAGATCATGGAGAATTTGATAGGATATCTTATCCAAGATATTTGTGGAGGATTTGAAGGAATAAGTTGAGAGAATAGTGGATTTGTAATTATGACACTCTTCAAGACTTTCATGTATATAAGAGAGTGCTCTCTCTTCATGAAGGGTCATGTAATTCACAATGGAGGATGTTATTCATAATTGGGGATGTAATTCATAATTTAGTCTTGTAATTATGAGAAGGGGATTCTTAGCTTTGATTCTTTCATGCTTTGTCATTTGATTCTTGTAATATAATTTGAGATTGATTTATTGTGTGAGCTCACATATGTCTTTTGTCATTCAACTCTTCACATGTTGTAATGCTTTACTAGATTAGTTCTACTTCAGTCTTGCATATATAGTGTGTGTGCTTCGTAAGCCTACGAACCTCGAATTGACAAATTAAATAGTTGGACAAGTACTACAACGGAATTAAACGACAATATTTTCGCCTAACAGTAGACAACCATGTTTTGTCGATGTACTGGAGGATTATCAACGATTCTACAAGAGGTTCCCTGTTGTGAAGGAGCACACATATTAACTTATGAACAATATCCATTTGCAGTGGTAGTCGACTCTTGAGCCAAGCTGCTCTACAGTCAGTTACGATAACGATTCTTCTGAGCCTTCTGAGACTATCGATTTTTCTTCTCGAACCCCAACAAGACGAGTTCGATGCCCACCTAACTTGTGATAGAAACTAATGAGTATATCCCCATATCGACTCCATTCCAAAATGCTTCGAGCATGAATTAGCACTGCATCTCCCCAGCTCAGGTCGAACAAAGTCACCTACACCCCCTCAGGTGGACGTCATCGGTTTGCTTCCTGACACTCCGATCATATGCCTTTCCTATTTCCCTCATTCATCTCTGGCAATACAAATCCTCCTTTTGGACTTAAATCGTTGTTTGAGGCATCACAAGGTGGGGCTGGGTTCAGAATGTTGGTCAAGGAGATAGAACTAATGCTAAGGGGATATAACTAATAAGGTAAGGGTGCAAATTCCTTCAGTGGAAGGGGTGGAGATCCCACTACTTACACGAATAAACACCACCCACATGGTTAACCACATGTCGGGGTTTGCAGCATGGTAGGAAAGTGGCAACGAACATATTTACTTGTAATTTGTGTGTAATTAAATTAGACCAGATGAGCTATTTCTCTTCTTGTTTTTTTGTTATGTTTCAGAGTCTAACGTGCACGTTGGAAAATGTGCATGTATTACATGTGTCTCTGCATAGGGATTTCGATAGTTCCAAGGGGACGTCTCCAGGCTATGAAGCTCGTGTCACTTCTATGCTTCTTCTCCGTCCGGGCTCATGTATTCTTCTCTGGTTTCTCTGTAATGACCCATCATGCATTTTAATTATCTATTTTTTTGAATCGTTGAATACATCTTCCACAATGAGGGGTGTTGTTCTCTCTGAAACCATGAGGGGTTCTTCATTCCGATGCTTGTCGTTTTGGGTATCACGTTCGCTTTAATTTAGTGGTTTATGTTGTAGCCCGAGATCCAGAACAACATCTATGAAGGTATGGGTCGAATCTCTCTCTTTTGGGGTTTGCAGTAACGTAGACCTAGTAGAAAATGAAGTTCAAAACCTCTGTTTTTAGGGGTTAACCCTAAGCTTTTGGTTGATCCCAGAACCTAATCTCGACAACCTCTAAAGATCTGTACGACCCGTAAATGTGACCCAACACCAAATGTCCATATTTTTTTTCATTTTTCTTGTTTCCTCGTGGCTCTTTTTCACTATTTTCTATAATTTTGACGTAACCTGGTATGAGATGGAGGTTATAGATGGCCAACAATATAGATCCAGCCATGGAACCCCATGTTAGTTAAGTTGCAAACTATTACACACTCACCAAACATACTAGGTGACATGAGAATAAATCTTCTTCTAGAGGCTCGCATTGACATTTACTCTATGGGTAAGTGGTGTGATCAGATGTAGTCAAGCCTTGAAAAGGGAAGGACTGACATAGTTTCGATCTCCCTCACCTACTGAAAGACCTCTATCCAACGAGGCAACCTTAGCCACAACCGAGGTGAATGGACAACGTCTGAAAGGGGTTGAGGGCCGCCATCGCCTGCCATTCGTTAAAACATTTTTCCTTAAGGTGTTGGTACCTCTTCATTAGCAAATATTGTTCCCATGCAACGTGCGCTCCTACTCCAATGCCATATAATTGTTTTATGTAAAAACTAAAAATGATGAAAGTAAGTAGTAAAATGCATTTAGTCATGGCGGTTTTTAGTTATCAAGAATTTAAGGGCAACATGCCAAACATTTTCTCCAACGAAAGGTTAAACATCATCTCTATATAAACGCTTACGGGTTGTATGTAATTAGGCAGCTGGGTTTTTTCCCATATGAGAAATTGACCCAAAAATGGCTTGGGTTGTGGACATATCCTCTCTCCAAACTTGATTTTCCCATTTCTTTCATTTATATTCACAAGCTTTTTCAAAAAATTACAAGTTAGCTAAGTTTTCTAGAAAACAATAATTTATTTTCTGAAATTTCTCGTGTCAAAAATGACTCACCAACTAACCCCTGAATCCTGCAACATTGGGAATTATGCTTGCACGTCAACATAGTACTCTTTGATTAGCTTGGAGCTAATTGTATCTATCCGCTAGTTTCCTTACATATATAGATAGTATTCCTATCTAAGGAATGGGACATTATCATGTATCAATTTCTTACAATTGTTCCTTCTTTGATTTTATGAAAACATCAAACGGTTTCCCTAATTCTATTGGATAATGCTCAGGCACAATAGTATAAGGTAGCATCTAGTGCAATTTAGAATCAGTTTTCTAGTGTTATACGAATATAGCTACATTTGTTAAGATACTATAGCACATTCTTAGACACTGCATGTTCCTATTGCAGTCAGGTGGTATTAATAGTGTTTTCAAAGCGGTCACACAGAAATTCAAATATCAATAAGACAGACAGGCCCAAAACAACAAAACCACACATTGAAAACCAAGAGGGAAAGGGTTTGTTGTTCCTATAATTCCATGACAGCTACCTCAAGCAGCAAATATAATGGCTTGAAGGCTGTTCACAAACAATTGACTGTTGCATTATTGTTGAGCCTAGAAGCTTTAGTTTTTCTTACTTATACAGTTGGCAGTCTCATGAGAAATAATGTAAAGTCATTGATATTTGACTAGACAATAAAATAAATATAAGCGAATTTCACTCACTGGTCTAAAACTGAGCAAAACGCTATTTAGGCTAAGTCACCGACCTCACTGAACTTGAAGGTTAGCGTTCTAATTTAGGCAAATCTTAAAGCTCTAGGTAAAATTCCCTAAAATTTTCTGCAAATTCATCAGTCTTCATGGGGTATTTAATAGGTCAACAGAAGAGGTCACATTGACTATAATGATAAATTGAATTCCACAGAGAATTCCACACATCTTATGATGATAAATTCAAAATAAGCAAATATAAAGAAGGCAGATTAACTTCGGCCAAAATTACTATATATTAACAAGTATAAAATATAGATATTTGTTGCCTATGAGACGAATGAAGCTGCACTCTGAAGCAACATATAATCCTGGAGCAGGAGTGAGAAAGGCATCTGACCAAGTTTATCCCATCTAAAATTTTCTGCAAATTCATCAGTCTTCATGGGGTATTTAATAGGTCAACAGAAGAGGTCACATTGACTATAATGATAAATTGATTTCCACAGAGAATTCCACACATCTTATGATGATAAATTGAAAATAAGCAAATATAAAGAAGGCAGATTAACTTCGGCCAAAATTACTATATATTAACAAGTATAAAATATAGATATTTGTTGCCTATGAGACGAATGAAGCTGCACTCTGAAGCAACATATAATCCTGGAGCAGGAGTGAGAAAGGCATCTGACCAAGTTTATCCCATGGAGAGATTAACTTTGAGTCCAACAGTCTTGTTAAAATAGTTAGAGTATTTCAAGTCCTTTATAGAGAGGCAAGATAGATTGAAAATAGTTCTGAGTAACGACAATAATATCTCATCGCCAGGAATATTTCTTATTAAAAAATGGAAATATTGTCTGTTAGTTGGTTAAAACTTAAACTAATAAATATTTCAGTTATAATTAAATGCTCCATTACTTTCAAAGGTCTGTGAAGGGAGGCTTACCAAATTTATAGTCAATGCTTATTAGATAAGCATTTTGCAGCCCTTGTGGGAATGGGGTGATCCATAAACTCTATCATGGTGCATTGGATATGGAAAATTGAGACTAGCTAGGGTCATTTAAACCAGGATTTGATACGCACCTAGAGGTTATGAAACTCCCAAGTTCAAAGAACTCGTCGAAGTATAAATATGGAACCCATAATTAAATGGATTGGGCTACTGTATATTGTATATCTTAATCTCTGAGAATGTACTTCAAAGAAAACCAAATCCCCTGGAAGCTATGCCTATGGCATAAGATTCCAAACCCAAATCACTGTTACAATACCTACTACATCAAATGCTTTGCAATTTAATTTATGGACATTGAAAGGATCTTCTCAGCATGTCTTCCATTAGAAGCACATGAAAGAGGCTTGAAAAAGGGAACTCTGGCATCATTTAAAACACTTCCAAGATTTTAGCGTAAAGTTGTCATATCAGATCTAATTTTAAAAATCAATTACAAACTTGGAGGTAAGAATAAACAAGGCTTTCTTTCACCAAAGAACGCTACTCCTATACACCATTTTCCTTGAGCCGCACATCATGGATGGAGCTACCCTTGTTCTGATGTTCTATATATTGTTTATTACCATGTGTGGTTCAGGGTATTTCATACACTGGTTTCTTACCATCTTTAGTTTTGGTTGTCTTATGTATTGACTTGAGTGTGCTTGTTGGTTTCTTATTTCCTTGCTTATGCACTAAAAGGATAGGTCTGATTTAGTTGAGTATTTGAAAGAATGTTTATAATGTTGTTGAATTTTGATCTCTGGCCTGTGATTTCAGGGTTGTGTTGTCTTAAACAGACCATGGGCCATTGTGTAATGGCTTCAAAGGGCTACAATCAAAGAAGAGTAAGTGGGAATGCCGAAGCTGAGGAACTTAATGGATTAATTTTGTTCATTTGTGTATTAATAGAGTAGGTGTATGTATGAGAGTTGTCAATAACTCAAAGGGAATCTAACAATGTAATGCATGTATATCTTGATGGCAGAGCCTGATCATGTATTTGTTAAGCCTTTTCCAAACTTAGCACAGGAAGACTATCCAACAACTTTTCCATTTTTTTATATCAAGCCTATTCAACATTCAAAAGTAATATGGAAGTTCTATCCTGAAGAGAAGCGGCCTGTCACAGGCATTGATCCAATTGGAAACTCTGTTGTAATTATTAAAAAGGTGTTGACTTACTTGCCGATAATATGACCATTTGCAGCAGTAATGGATGTAAAATTTTCCTGTTGAGTTGTGCTTTGTTGGCAAGCAAGTTTGGCAGCAGAAGTAGTCTCCTCATATRAAAATCTACCTTGTCAAATTATGTGAAAGTTCTGTGTATATTGTGGACTTAAATAAATAGTGACGATATGTTATGYTATGTGTGCTACTAAAGTTTTGTCCTATATAATGTGAATTACTAATTAACTCCTCTKCTTCAGCCTCAATTAGAGAAAATTGCACCCACTTGGATGAATGTTTCTATTAGATTGAAGGATGATCCAGAAGCTGATAAAACCTTTGGATGGGTACTTGAGATGTAAGATTCCTACCAAAAACGACCAGTTGGAAACTCTGCTGTAATTATAAAAAAGGTGTTGACTTACTTGCCGATAATATGACCATTTGCAACAGTAATGGATGTAAAATTTTCCTGTTGAGTTGTGCTTTGTTGGCAAGCAAGTTTGGCAGCAGAAGTAGTCTCCTCATATAAAAATCTACCTTGTCAAATTATGTGAAAGTTCGGTGTATATTGTGGACTTAAATAAATAGTGACGATATGTTATGTTATGTGTGCTACGAAATTTTTGTCCTATATAATATGTACTGATTAACTCCTCTGCTTCAGCCTCAATTAGAGAAAATTGCACCCACTAGGATGATTGTTTCTATTAGATTGAAAGATGATCCAGAAACTGATAAAACCTTTGGATGGGTACTTGAGATGTAAGATTCCTACCAAAAACGACCAGATGTATTTTAAAGATTGGCATGTCCAAGGGGAGAGTGCCATGAC
>JASDQU010027692.1:0-22662 GCA_032191745.1 Picea mariana | reverse complement strand
TGGAAAAGGTTGGTGGCCACCGATATCCCCCTGGATCAATCCTCCCTCCTTATGAATAAATGGTCTCCATTGCGTTGAGGTCCCCCATCAGATGAGGAAATTTTTGCTGAATTTGGCCCTGGGTGAGCCACTTGCCTTGGTGCAGGAGCTCCCCTGCTTTGACGACTCGATAAAGCTGGATCCTTTGCTGTCGAGTTCCCTTGATCTGTGTGTCCACAATTTGATGATTGGATTCCTGTTGTATGCAATCGAGGTTGAGCTCTGTTGGTGTCAACTATTCTGCTACTTCTAAGGTGTCCAATAATGGTGGGGAATAAGGGAGAAGGAGATCCATGTTGAACACTGGGTATAGGCCAAGGAAAGGAGTAATGTTGAGCTCAAAAGAATTATCCCCCATGACCTTGGTGATGGTGTACGACCCATAACAGAATGGGCGAAGCTTCCAATGGGGTCTTGTAAGGTGTTCTTTTTGCAAGTGAAACCAAAATTTGTTTCCCACCTGAAAATTATGTGGCACCTGATGTTGATCATGTCGCTATTTGTACTTGTCATTGGACTTATGTAGGATATCCTGAAACTATTGCCAGATGTGCTGGATCCGCTCAATGAACCGGGTGGCTTTGTCAGCTTTAGTTTGAGCAGGAGATGAGTCGGTCGAGGTGACCGCAAGGGGAAGTGCAACATCTATGGGACCCAATGGTTGGAATCCCAACCATTGAATCTAGGTGGATATCGGTGGCCACCCACCTTTTCCAACTGGCTCAAATCAATTTTCTGGCAATTTTGGTAATTTACTATTTTTAGCAACTATCACTTGTGGAGTCGTTTTGAGTCCCTAAACGATGTTTTTTGGGAAAACATGTTTTCAATATGGAAGTTCCTTTGATATTGCACCTAAAATGAATCTCCTCGATGATAACTTTCCAATGGCTATCATACGCCTAAAACGAAGATCGTATGCAAAAGTTACGACCCGGGGAAGTTGATGTACTAACTTACCCAAACGAGGCCCACATGAATTTTGGCGCTTCATCTCCTAGGGTTAGGTTTTTGAATGTCTATGGTTTTTTGGCATTCCTTCTTATTGTAAAAAGGCCTTTAGAGCCTCATTATAATCATGTTCTTGCGAATGAGCATAGCCGTCACATCTCTTCTCAGAGATAAGCCACCGCCATTCCAGCAAGCTTGTTTCCATTGCATTTTACAATTTTAGCTTATTTCATTATTGAATAGAAAACCCGTTTTACTGTATCCATGTTATTTTGTGTTAAGCACCTGTTAATAATCTGTAGTCATTTCATTCTGCTCATAAAATTCAGATCAGTTTGGATGACTGTCTCCTTCCCAAGAATGTAATGTCTCCACTCGCGGCAGGCTTGCACAATGGAGTACATTTCTTTGTCGTAAGGAGGGTACTTATGGAAAACATCTGATAATGTCTCGCTATGATAGGCCATGAGGTGGTTGTGTTGAGTGAGAACGATGCCCACAACATAGTCTGAAGCATCTGTCTCGATCTCAAAGGGCTGCTACAGGTCTGGTAGTGAAAGTATTGGGGCTGAGCACAAGCGCTACTTCAAATCATTGAACGCTTTTTTTGGGACCGACCCCACGCAAATTTATCCTTACCACCACCCCTGGTTATTTGGCTGAGGGCCCATGCAATATGGGAGAATCCCAACATGAACCTACAGTAGAAATTGGCAAGGCCCAAGAAGCTCCAAAGCTCAGTGAGTGTGGTTGGTGCTGGCCAGTCACGGATGGCTTGGATCTTGGCTGGATCCACATGTACGCCATGCTGATCAACGATGTAGCCTAGGTAATGGACCCTGTCCATGCCAAAGGAGAATTTTTCCAAGTTGGCGTATAGCTTGTGCTACCGCAGGGTGTGCAGAACCTGCTGAATATGTTGCAAGTGTTCGGCCCAAGTCTTGCTATAAATAAGAATGTCTTCTAGATACACCACTACAAAAGTATTGGTGAATGGTCGCATGATATCATCCATCATCCTCATGAAAGTGGCTAGAGCATTTTTCAAACCCAATGGCATGAACAACCATTCAAAAAGCCCTTCCTTTGACTTGAAGGTGGTCTTCCATACATCTGTCTGTTCTATTGGGACTTGGTGGTAGCCAGACTTAAGATCAATCTTACTGAAGTATTTGGCCCTCGTGATTTGATCAAGGAGGTCGTCGATTCAGGGAATTGGGTACCGGTTCCTAACTGTGATTTTATTTAGAGCATGATAATCAATGCAGAGTCACCAAGTTCCATCTTTCTTCTATATCGGCACGATTGGGCTCCCGCAAGGTGATGAGCTGGGATGGATTTTCCCCTTGTGGAATGGTTCTTGGATCCGTCACTTGATATCCTCATTCTATAACAGAGAGCGACGATAGACTGACCCATTGGGCAGTGGTGCACCAAGGGTTAGACCAATGGGGTGCTTTACCTAGAAGTGCAGAGGTACCTCGGTAGGTGAGGAGAAGATATCTGAGTATTCTTCCATGACCTTATCTACTTGCTTTTGCTATGTGGAGAGGTCAGCTGTATAGACCCTGGATGTGGCTGTGATCTTTCGCTTATTATGAGAGCGAATAATGAAGAAGACAAACTTCCTCATCTGAGAGATGACCTTCCTACATTGCTTAGCAAAGATCAAGGAAATAACATTAGGTGGGATTTCCTCGAGTATCCTGTACAATTTCCTGTTCAAAGTAATAATAACACTACGAGGCCTAGACTCATATACATGATGACATTTCCATAAATAAGGTTGGCCCAAAAGAACATCACAAACTTCGAGAGAATCAACATCACACAATACCTCATCTTTGAAAGGCTTGATGTCATATGACAGTTGACACTGTTGGCTGACGCAGAGATCGCTTCCTTAGCAGAGCCATCCAATGGTGTAGGGTTGTGGGCGTGGCATTGTCGACAGGGCCAGCCGCTTGATGACCTCTACTGAGATGAGGTTCTTCTGGCTATTTCTATCAACGATGAAGTGCAGCGGGGTTCCTTTTACCCACATTTGTGAATGGAATAGACGCTCTCCTTCTTCTAGCTTGTCTGGTTCACCAGGCTGGAGTTTGGTGGTAGAAACGGTGGCACTGAGTTCCACGTCAATGATCCGTCTTCCCCATTTTGTTTTTGGCTCAGAGTCAGAATCCACATCTGATTCAGAGGCTTTCCCTTCGGCCACCAATGACTACTTTGAGTGAAAATCAACAATGTTATGCCAAGGGATCTTAAGTAAGTCACACCACTTTTCAGTATCTTTCTTTGTCTTTCCGGTGTCCTTATTTTCTTGCAGCTTGGAATTGTTGTCCTGATACTGTCCATATTTTCTCTGTCCTTTGTTTTGTGGGTTGGGGCTGCCCTTCTTGGCTTTTGTTTCGAGGGGTTCCCAGGCCCAAATTGCCGCGTATTTTGTTTGAGCTTCTGCTTGATTTTGACGGCATATCAGTAGGTCGCGCCCAAGGATGAGATGTCTAGAAATTCCATTTCGGTCTGGATGTATCTATGTAGAGCACTGCGATACTTGAGCACCATATGTCACTCTGAATCTTTGATACCCAGCTTGGTGTGCAAGGTATGGAATATATTTGTGAAATATGGCATTGCTTGGTCTCTTTCTTGCCGCAGTGTGGTCCATTTGGTATACAAGTCGTCATAACTTCCGACAGGGTAGTATTGTTCCTTAATAATATCCCTGAAGGATTCCCAGGTGGTCATGACTATAAATAATGAGGGTTCCTCTATTTCCTTTTGCTCACAGAAAGTTTCCCACCAATCTTTGACATGGGGATTGGATTTGAGGAGCGCAAAAGTAATATTTTCTCTATTCGAAAAGTTATGGATAGAAAAATACCCTTCTAGTAGATTCAATCACTTGTCTACAACATCTGCATCTATCTGACCTTCACATATAGGAATATCAAAGTTTATTTGTACCTTGAAGGGGGCGACGCCTCCGCTTGAAGAAGATGTGTCGCCTGTTGGTAGCCGCCGAAGGATTTGCGTGAAACTATCAATCATCTCGTTCCTCTGTTGCGTGAGGGATTCCTCAATCAACAGTTTGAAAGGATCTCTTGTCCCATCATATTTATTTTCTCCTTCCATGAGAGGTCGCTTGGGTGTGCGAGAGCCTTTTTCCTCAAGAGAAACAAGCTCGAGACCCAACTCTTTGTACTCCGACCTCGTTGGGTACATGCATTAAGACGAAAAGGAGCAGACCGCTCTGATACCACTAATCCAGATTTTATGAGCAGAAAAAAATGACTACAGATTATTAACAGGTGCTTAACACAAAATAACAAAGATACAGTAAAACTGGTTTTCTATTCAATAACGAAATAAGCTGAAACTGTAAAATGCAGTGGAAACAAGCTTACTGGAATGGTGGCATCTTATCTCTGAGAAGAGATGTGAAAATTTCACTCATTTGCAAGAAGATGATTACAATGAGGCTCTAAATGCCTTTTTACAATAAGCATGAATTCAAAAAAACCCTAGACATCCAAAAACCTAACCCTAGGAGATGAAGCGCCAAAAGTCATGGGTTGTAACTTTTGCATACGATCTCCATTTTAGGCGTATGATAGCCCATTGGAAAGGTATCGTCGAGGAGATTAATTTTAGGTGAAATGTCAAAGGAACTTGCATATTGGAAACCTATTTTCCCCAAAAAACATCGTTTAGGGCCCCAAAATGGCTCCGAAAGTGAAAACTGCTAAAAATAGTAAATTACCAAAATTTCTAGAAAACTGTTTTGAGCCAGTTGGAAAAGGTGGGTGGCCACCGGTATCCACCTGGATCATGAGCTCTCGATTTTTCTAGAGGGGGGGGGGGATTCTTTTCTCCTCCGACACTTGAACTATTGTTGGTAACTTTCCTAGTTGGGTGGGTCGCAAGAGCATTGATCCGAGATGTGGTAGTTTTAGGAGTAATAACTGGAGACTCAACACTCTTCTCACTAGGACCCTTTCCTTTTTTCTTGTAAAACTTGTTAGTACTAAGTATTGTTTCCAAGTCACCAACATTGTGTGCAGGAGCACCTAGGTTGTTGTATTCTTCTTCACTCAAAATAATATGAATGAATGAGTTGCTGAATCCTACTGAAAACATATGTTCCACAGAGCTTTTCTTAGGGTCAAACCCCTTTATATTTTCAACATATTTCAGATTTACATTATGGAAGTGATTCACAAACTCATCAATTTTGTTCAGGGATAATTTTAAGCATGAAAATTTATATTAAAATGTAGAAAGATGGGCTAATCTTATTAGTCCTTAATATGCAAAATGTAAAATGTTTGGTGATAGTTTTGTAAAAATATTCAAATTTATAAGGATTTAATATAGCTTCTATCAAATATTGGTGATTTTTAAGGTAAAATAATTATATTCTATGGAATTAGGGTGGATCAATTTTAGAAAAAATGGAAATTAGCGAATCTTTTTTTGGGAAAAACCATGGAAAATTAGCCCATTTGCAAAATTTGGCTCCTAAAATCATCTATGATTTTGTTTATATTCCTGAATACAAAGTCTATGATTTTCCAAGGCAAGGGGATGGATTTATTTTTCCATTTTCCATGGAAAAAGTGCAACTAGAAATTGTATTGCCTTGCCACTTCCGTAATAAACAATTTATCAGATACATGGTATGGAAGAAAAGATGGATTTTCCTTGGAACAAAAGATCCTGATAACACCGTGATTTTCCATCTACTCTAACATTCCCTTTTTCTCCAAGAATTTAATTTCTTGCTTTGATATCCCAGGGGTAATTTTATCAAACAACAGCCCTTTGAAAATTGAAATGAAATCATTGTAAACTTCGTAAAAATGCAAAGAAGTCTTGTGTCTCCACAATGCTTGATACCATAAGGTAACTGGATCAATTTCACACTTCACCCTCTTACATATAGTCAATTTTGGAAACTGAACACAATATACTATCACAAATACCAAATAAGAAGCCATAGATAATTTCTTTTCCCTTTTATAATGTGAAAAATGGGATGAGATTTCAATGGAAATCAATTTTCTCCAATCGATGATAACTTGCTCTTTAACTGTAAAATATAAAATATAAAGAATCATGCGAGAAATGGTGACAGTGCGTTCATGACCTGTCAACCTGGTGAACAACCAAGCAATTTCCTGAAAGGGGTTTTTAAAATAGTCGAACTGAATCCTGGTGATGTCTTCTGGAATAGCCACGAGATTCTCCCAAGAACTCAGAAAAGAGATCTAGGACATTGTCATGTTTTTTCATAAAATATCTGCAATCCTCTCCTTTGAAGGTAAGTGTTGGCTCAAGGAGCTTCAACATCTTATGAAACACTTGCGGTGAAAGAGATATGGGGGAATGATCTTGAAGTTGTATGATTCGTTGACTTGGTATGTACTTCTCAACGCACCATGTAATCAGTTCTTTGCAGTTGAATACCTCAGGGACACACCCTGCGTGAGCAATCCCTGGTGTCCAAATTATATCTTTCTGTGCAGAAGGAGATGAGTAATAGGAGTATGCTATGGACCAGTGAAAGTTCTGGTCTTCACAACCAAAAATATTCAAAGTATCGCCACATAACTTCTATCTAGCTGATGTGGCCATAGGTTGACGAGAGTGTTCTTTCAACTGAATAATAACTTGAAATGAATCCCTTCAAAGATATAACAATAATAAAACCCTTGGAAAATCATGTGTTAATTCAATTTAATGAAAAATATTCTCGATCCCATCGCTTATTAACAACGATCTTTACGGAGCCTGCATAATCAGTTATTGTCATTAAACCATACTAAACACATATTTCAAAAAGAATGAAGATGGAGGGGACATATGAGAGTAATTTGAATTTGGGGCTTTTTGTGAACCCACGAACCCGCGGTTGCTAACGATAAAAAATAGGCTAAGTGTTGCACAACAGTTGGTCGGACTTGGATATAGGAGAAATGAAATACTTAGGGGCTCGGTACCCCCGACAAGTTTGATGTTCATAATGTAGATCACAGACCCTTGGTTGCAAAATGGAGATTGCAGAACTTGGAAGATGAAATCTTGAACCCGTGAACCCGCGGTTGCAAAAATGGTTAAGTGTATTATAAGAAGACAGTTGGTTGGACTCATGATACAAGAACATGGATGGAGATGAAGACCCGTGAACTCGCTGATTTTTTGAAATACGACTAAGTATGGTAACTAGAAAGGGAAAAAAGAAAGGAGAAAATAAAATGGTAATGAGGGTAGGTATAGAAGAGGGAAAAGAAATGGAAAAACAAAGTTGGGAAAATAGAAAAGGGAGGGAAATTTTAGAAGCGAGAATTGATCTCAACAAATGTCTCCAACTGTGGGATGATAACCCCTCGTGGGTTGTCAAGAATCCAATATCTTTATGACCAGGTGCTTCCATCCATTGGTCTATGGAGTCAAAGGTAAGAATATACAAACTAACTAAATGAAAAAACAAAATTTATGTATAGGGAAACGAGAAAGTTTTAGGTGAAGAAACCTTTCAAATGTTGCCCATTGATAGGAAACATTAATATTTTACCCTTCATGTCTTGAAGCATATAGGAATTAAAACCCATGATCTTGTCGATGCTGTATGGTCCAACCCATAGTGCTTCTAATTTGGTGTGCATCGATGGTTTCTCTTTGGCTTTGTTTCATAGTAACACCATTTCTCCCCTCTGAAAATTCTTTACAGCTGCATTCTGGTCAAAATATATTTTGACACTTTGCTGTCTCTAAGAAGTTATACTTAGGGATTTACTTCGTTCTTCCTCCAATTTCAACAATTGGTTGATCCTCCTTTGGATAAGTGAATTGTCTTCTGCATCTTTTGTATTAACCACAAAATTCAAAGCATTGACTTTGAGGCTGATTGGCATATTTTATTCTTTCTCATAAACCAATGTATATTGAGACATCCCAGTGCTATCATTTGGAGTTGTTCTGCTTGCCCACAATGCATTAGTCAGCTTCAAATTCCAATTCCTTTGGTTCTTGTCAATATTTTTCTTCAATATTTGAATGAGTGTCTTATTTGTGGATTCTGCAAGACCATTTCCTTGTGGGTAATAATTCGATGATTTCCCCATAATAATTCCATATTCTCCAAAGAATTTTGTAAATTTTGAACTAATGAAAATCGAACCATTATCAGTGATAAATTTGTCCGAGACACCAAATCTTGACAAAATATTATCTTTGAGGAACTTAATTAATTCTTCGGAATCAACCTTTTTTAATGCCACTGCTTCTGGCCACTTTGTAAAACAATTTGTAGTGGTGAGAATGTACATATGTACCTTGCTTGATTTTGGATTTATTAGCTCAACAACATATATCCCCCATTGCGAGAATGGTTGTTCTACATTTATAGGTTATAACGACATCACATATTTCTTCATTTTCCCTGAAAATTGTTGGCAAGATACACACTTCCTTATTGTGGCATATGAGTCTCTAAAAATTGATGGCCAATAAAATCCATCTCTTATTATCTTATGGGCGGTGGCCGTAGGCGCAAAATGTCCACCACATATTCCTTCATGGAATTCCCTCATTAGTTCTTGGGATTTTTTTTCATCAACAAATCTCAATAATATACCATCATAGTTCCTTCTGAACAATATATCAACAATCATCACATATTGATTTTCCTTCATATTCAATGTTCTCCGCTCTTTGTTGGACATAGTGTCATTAATGTGTTTTCATTGATGTCAAACAATATGACAATATGCAAAGATTAAAGCTCAGGATGGTTAGCGAATGAAGATCAAAGCTCAGAAGAGATGACGCGCATTGCAGAAACATGATCAGATCAAGTCAAGACCATTGGATACACAAGCGCCAGATCAACAAAAGGGATGGATTGCGAAGTGAAAAAAGGATAATTAAACAACGTGTTATTCCCAATCCCGCAATGAGTCTAGACCGTCATATTACAAGAGAAGGATCGCTGGAGGATTAGTCAACGATCATATCAAATCAAGACCGTTGGATACACAAGCACCAGTTCAACGATAGGGATAGATTGCGGAGAGAGAAAGGAGAGTTAAACAACGTGTTATTTCCAATCCCGCAATTATTTTAGACCGTCGGATCTTATAGAATCAAATATTGACAACTATGGTTGATCCACCAAATGATCAAATTAAGTCGTGGCCGTTGGATATTCAAGCACATATCAAGGGCAGGGATTGATTGTGGAACACGAAGGGAGAATTAAACAACGTGTTAACTCCAATCTTGCAATTAGTCTAGACTGTCAATCGTCCCTTGCCAAATAGATCTATGGTTGGCATCAGTTCCACTATCAACGAGCAATTTTTCCATTGCGGAGCTCGACAATAGTTTTAAATGTCGTGAGAGTTGGGACCCTGCAATCATCCCTGATCGCTGATCTACTTCGAGACCATTCTCGACCGATGGATCAAGTTGAGTGGAAGGATAGGATAAGCAAGGAAAAAGGGATAAGATCCTGAATACCCACATTCCCGATAGTCGTTGGATCACTTTAAGTGGAAGGATAAGATAAGCAAAGAAGAAGAGCTGTTGGATTTAAACCAAGGAAAAGCATAATTGCAAATAGATCAAGCCATCAATCCAAGATCACGTTAAAAAAAAAAGTTCATTTTGGGTTAAAATTTGTGAGGAGGTTACACTTCGGGGAATCTCACTTCAGGAGAACTGGGAAGTGGAGAAATCGAATTACCCGAAGTCCTGAAGGCTGAAGTCCTGAAGTATATATGAGTCATTTGATCAGATGAACACTTTAGGAAGTATCTTGACCATTAGATCAAGGAGAAGAATATGTGCCACATCGGGAGATCTACGTCAGTAGACCACATTAGCAAGGACACATGGCACATTCAGATAATGACAAGTGTCAAGATGAAAATGAAATTTTAGGTACATGTAAATCATGAATCTGAGTGACACGTGGCATCTACTCAGCACGTGCCACATCATCAAGTGACGTCAACAAGTTACGTCACTTAGGGAGTTTCATTACTAGCAAATGACCTAAGTCCCGAAGTCCCGAAGTGGACATGAGTCGTCCGATCTGATAAAAACTTCGGGAGTGTTCTTGACCGTTGATCAAGTACAGTGGAATGATAGTGTAAGTGGAAGTGTTAACCGATAGCAAGCAATCTCCACCGTTTTATGGATTATTCAACAGGTGATCACTCTGGAGGAAAATGGAGCATCGATTATCTGAACCCTTGAAGTCTCGAAGGACAAAGTCCCAAAGTGGACATGATTCATCCGATTTGAAGAACAATTCAGGATCATTCTCAACCGTTGAATATTATGGACATGCCTCTATGATTTGGGAGATTTGTAAAGAGGATGAAAGTCATGAAGGTTGAATTCCTGAATTCCCAAAGTAAACGAGAATCGTCCATCTCATTGGGAGATTAAAACATGACCATTGATTTTGATAAAGTGATCAAGCACTCGCTTGACCTAGTGCTTGGTCATCGCCTGTGGTCATATGGAATAAGAAAAATAAAGTTAAAATCTTATACATCGCTTAAGCTAATAAGCCCGTGGTTTTTCATTGTCGGTCATATGTAATGGTTTGAAGGAAACGCCTCAACATAACTCGATTTTTGAAGTAGTTACAATGATTATGGTTAAGTTAAATGAAGAGGTGTGATGGTCCAAATGAAAGGACACAATGCATTATAACTCACATTGTTTTGAAGATTATATAAATGAGAAAGAGTGGTGAGAAGAAAGTGTCTTTGTAGTCCGAATCAAAAGATATATTAAATCATAGAAGCAGAGAGAGAAGCATTGAAGACATGATACAAAAGTTTTTCAAATTCAAAAATTAAGGGTGGTTGGGTGGTGCAAAGGCAGGTTGGAGCCTGCAGGGGAGTAGGTGCTTTCTTGTCAGTTGTAGTTGACTAAACAGGGGGTCAAAGCCTCATAACAGTTGGTGCTGGTGAACAAGGGTGTGGGTGCATCCTGATCAGTTGGTGCTGGTGAACAAGGGTGTGGGTGCATCCTGATCAGTTGGTGCTGGTGAACAAGGGTGTGGGTGCATCCTGATCAGTTGGTGCTGATCTAAGAGGAAGAACATCTTCCTTCTATGTAACATGTAAAACAAAATTTTGCAGTAAATAGAAAAGTGTTTGTGTTTTTCCCAATTGGGTTCCACGATAAAATATTGTGTTAAAATTTTGTTTACATTAACAAAACAAAATTGATAAAATTATTGTGTCATTGAGTCACCCCCCCCTCTCAATGACATGATCTGATCCTTCAATTGGTATCAGAGCAGGTTTCTTCACAAAAGGTTTAAACAACTTGAAGATAAATATACATCAGAATGGATCAGCAGTTGAAGATGTCATAGAAAATCCCCCTATTTGATGGTGAATACTATGTCTTCTGGAATGTTAGAATGAAAATCTATCTGATGTCCATTGGACTGGAAGTATGGACATTAGTTGAAAATGGACATGATGTTCCAAAATCCACTCCCATAGAAGCAGAAGACAATAAAATTTTTTGGGAACATGCAAAGGCTTTAAACACACTACAAGTTGGACTGAGTAAGAAAATCCTTGCTAAAGTACTAAACTGTAATAATGAAAAACAACTCTAGAATAAATTGGAAACTATTTATGCAGGATATTCCAAGGCAAAGAGGGCCAAACTACAAACTCTCAAAGTACAATATGAAGGTCTAAAAATGAAGGATGAAGAAAATATCTCAGAGTACTTCAAAAGAGTTGATAATATTGTTAATGGAACCAGAGGTTTGGGAGTAGAATTCAAGCAATGAGATAGTTGAAAAAATACTAAGAACACTACCTATTCTATACAATCCTAAAGTGTCCACTCTTGAAGATCGAGAAAATCTAGATAAACTCACCATGGATGAATTGTATGGAATCCTCACAACCTATGAGTTAATATTAGGTCATGAGAACCTCCCATAAGGAGAGGCAACCTTCAAGGTGCTCAAGAAAACAAAAAATCAGAAGCAAAAACCTTAATCTAACCATCATGAAGAATCTGATGTAGAAGAAGCCAATTTTATTAAAAAACTTCAGAAAGGATCAGGGAAGTACAAAGGCAAGCTGCCTTTCAAATGTTTTAATTGTGGCAAGGTTGGCTATTTTTATTCCAAGTGTCCCGATCCCAAGGAGGACCCTGAAGATGAAGAGGAAAACAATAAACAATACAAGAAGAAGGAAAAACCCAACTACAAGAAAAAGTTTTCTCAAGGAAAAATCAGAAGCACTTAACAAATTCAAAGCTTTTAAGACCCTTGTTGAAAATGAAAAAGAAGCAAAAATCAATTGTCTTAGATTAGACAATGGTGGTGAGTTCACCTCAAAAGAATCTAATCTCTTCTGTGAAATCCATGGAATAAAAAGACAACTCTCTGCTGCCAGAACACCTTAACAAAATGGGATTGTTGAGAGAAGGAATAGAATAGTCTAGGAGGCTGCAAGGACTATGCTCAATGAAGAAAAAATATTTGATGGATATTGGAGGGAAGCTATAAGCACAACAATATACATATTGAACAGAGGTCAGCTCAGGATTAATAGTAATAAGACTCCTTATGAACTATGGTTTGGAAGAGCTCCTTTGGTAAAATACTTCAAGGTCTTTGGAAGTAAGTGCTACATCAAAAGGCTTGATGAGAAAATCAGAAAATTTGATGCTAGATCCAATGAAGGTATCTTTCTTGGATATGCTTCTACCAAGAAAACATATAGATTCTACAATCTTAGATTACATAAGATTTTTGAGAGTGAAAATGTCAATGTGGATGATTTAAAAACGATAAGGATCAAACATCAAGAGACTATACTTGACAGTGAAGATGAAGATGATGATGAGTCATTTGGTACACAAGCAGAAGAAGTAGAAGAGAATAAATAAGAAAGGGAAGAGGATGATATGGATACTAGTGAAGACAAAGAAGATAGTTGAGAATAAGAGATAAGAGAAGAATCCCCAAGAAGAGACACAAAGACACCCTCAAGAATGACTCAAAAGAATCATTCTGAAGAACTGATTATTGGAAATAAGAGCGATGGAGTGCACAAGAGAAGACAATTATTGTATGAGAAAAAAATAACACTTTTGTCACATATTGAGCCCACCTCAATCAAAGAGGCATGTATATATGAGAATTGGGTCAATGCTATGAATGAAGAATTGGACCAGATTGAAAAAAAAATCAAACTTGGGAACTAGTTCCAAGATCAAAAAATAAAAATGTCATTGGAACTAAATGGATGTATAGAAAAAAAATGGATGAGAATGGGAAAGTAATCAGGAAAAAATCCAAATTGGTATGTAAAGGGTATGCTCAGGTTGAAGGAGTTGACTATGAAGAAACCTTTGCACCTCTGGCTAGATTAGAGGCAATTAGGATGTTCTTAGCTTTCTCCAGCTACAGAAAATTTAAAGTGTACCAAATGGATGTCAAGTCAAAATTTCTCAATGGAAACTTAGAAGAGGAAGTCTATATTGAGCAACCAAAAGGATTCCAATTAACTAAAAAAGGAGACTATGTCTGTAAACTAAAGAAAGCACTCTATGGTCTAAAACAAGCACCCAGAGCATGGTATACAAGGCTAGATTCTTATTTACAAAAACAAGGCCTCAAAAAAGGATCAACAGACAATAATCTTTATTGTAAAATTGTTGGTAATAACATGATTATTGTGGAAGTATATGTTGATGATATTATATTTGGCAGTGATGATGAAAAAATGAGTAAGGAATTTCCTAGGAGGATGCAACAAGAATTTGAAATGTCCTTCCTTGGTGAACTAAATTTCTTTCTTGGATTACAAACAATATAGTCCAATAAAAGATTCTTTATCCATCAATCCAAGCATGTTAAAGATATGCTTAAGAAATTTTAGTTAGAGGTTTGCAAACCTGTTAGTACTCCTATGATGGTTGGATGCAAACGAAGCAAGGAAGATGTGTCCAAAAAAGTAGATCCAAAACACTACAGATAAATGATTGGGAGTTTAATATATGTAACAACTTCTAGACCTGATGTCAAGCAAGCTGTTGGGATGGTGGATAGATTTCAAGAAACACCAAAAGAGAGCCATGTTCAAGTTGTGAAAAGAATCTTTAGGTATTTGAAAGGAACCATAGATCTTGGTTTGTGGTACCCTAACAAGGATTCATTCACTTTAAAAGCCTATTCAGATGCAGATTGGGAAGGTTGTGTAGATGAATGAAAAAGTACAAGTGGAGGATCATTATTTTTTGGAGAATCATTGGTAGCCTGGATAAGCAAGAAACCGTCCTCAATTTCTCTGTCTAGTACTGAAGCTGAGTATATTGCAACAACAAAATGTTGCACAAAAGTGGAATGAATGAAACACACCTTACAAGAAATCAAAATAGTGTTTGAAGAACCTACTACTATCTACTATGATAGTACAAGCGCTATAAGTCTCTCCAAGAACCTTGTCCAACACTCCAAATCAAAACACATTCCCATAAAATACCACTATCTAAGAGATCAGGCTGAAATTAAGAACATTAAATTGGAATATATCCCAACACAAGAACAAGTGGCATATATTTTCACTAAACCCTTAAGCAGATATGTATTTGAATATCTCAGGCAAAGATTGGGAGTAATCCCTCTTCCAATCTAATCTCTCAAGAAAATAATGCATCAATTGGCACCAATTTAGGGGGAGACATCAATCAAAGTCAGGAGGAGTCATTCAATTATGACAAGAAAAGTATGATTGTAGGAGGAGTTACTCGAGTTCAGATTCCAATCAGAAGCATACATACATACATAGCTTTACCATAGGGGAAGCAACCTTTTTCCATTGATGTCAAAGGGGGACAGTAACTTTAGAGGAGTGAAGCATCATCATAGGGGGAGATTGTGTATGAAGTTGGTGTGATGTCATCAATGACAAAGGGGGAGATTGTTGGACATAGTGTCATTAATGTGTTGTCATTGATTTCAAACAAGAGGATAGTGTGAAGAGATTAAAGCTCAGGAGGGTTAGCGAATGAAGATCAAAGCTCAGAAGAGATGATACGCATTGAAAAAACATGATCAGATCAAGTTAGGACCATTGGATATGCAAGCGCCAGATCAATGATAGGGATGGATTGCAGACAGAAAAAGGAGAATTAAAGAACATGTTATTCCCAATCCCGCAATGAGTCTAGACCATCAGATTACAAGAGAAGGATCGTTGGAGGACTAGTCAATGATCAGATCATATTAGGACCATTGGATACACAAACACTAGATCAACGACAAGGATATATTACAGAGAGTGAAAGGAGAATTAAACAACATGTTATTTCCAATCCCACAATTATTCTAGACCATTGGATCTTATAGACTCAAAGATTGACAACTATGGTTGATCCACCAAATGATCAGATTAAGTTGTGACCGTTGGATATGCAAGCACAAATCAAGGGCATGGATTGATTGTGGAGTGTGAAGGGAGAATTAAAAAATGCGCTAATTCCAATCCCACAATTATTCTAGACCATCAATCGTCACTAGCCAAATAGATCTACGGTTGGCATCAATTCCACTATCAACAAGCAGTTTTTCCATTGCAAAGCTCGACGATGGTTTTAAATGTCATGTTAGTTGGGACCCTGCAATCATCCCTGATCACTTATCTACTCTAGGACCATTCTAGACCAATGGATCAAGTTGAGTGGAAGGATAGGATAAGTAAGGAAAAAGGGCTGAGATCCTGAATACTTGAATTCCCGATAGCCATTGGATCACTTTATGTGGAAGAATATGATAAGAAAAGAAGAAGAGCCGTTGGATTTAAACCAAGGCAAATCAACATTTCAAATAGATGGAGTCGTCGATCCAAGATCACGATCAACGAACAACATTCATTTCGGGTCAAAAGTTGTGAGGAGATTACACTTCAGGGAATCTCACTTCGGGAGAAATGGGAAGTGGAGAAATTGAATTATCCAAAGTCCCGAAGTAGATATGAGTCATCTGATCAGAGGAACACTTCAGGAAATATCCTGACCATTAGATCAAGGATAAAACTATGTTCCACATCGAGAGATCCACGTTAGCAGACCACGTCAGCAAGGACACGTGGCACAGTCAGATAATGACAAGTGTCAAGATGAAAACGACATTTTAGGTACGTGTAAATCATGAATCTGAGTGACATGTGGCAGATTCTCGACGCGTGCTACATCATCAAGTGACATCAACAAGTTACGTCACTCTGAGAGTTTTACTTCAGGATTTTCACCACCGACAAATGACCTAAGTCCCAAAGTCCCAAAGTGGACATGATTCATCCGATTTGATAAACATTTCGGGAGTGTTCTCGACCATTGATCAAGTAAAGTGGAAGGATAGTGTAAGTGGAAGTGTTAACCGACAACAAGCGGTCTCCACCATTTTATGACTTATTCAGCAGGTGATCACTCCGAAGGAAAATGGAGCAACGATTATCTGAACCCTCGAAGTCCCGAAGTGGACATGATTCGTCCGATTTGAAGAACATTTCGGGAGCATTCTCAACTTTTGAATATTATGGACATGCATCTGTTATTTAGGAGATTTGTAAAGAGGCTAGAAGTCACGAAGGTTGAAGTACCGAATTCCTGAAGTAAACGAGAATCGTCCATATCATCAGGAGATTAAAACGTGACTGTTGATTTTGATAAAGTGATCAAGCACTCACTTGACCTAATGCTTGGTCATCACCTGTGGTCATATGGAATAAGAAAAATACAGGTAAACACTTATACATCGCTTAAGCTGATAAGCCCGTGGTTTTTCGTTGTCGATCATATGTAATGGTTTGAAGGAAGCGCCTCAACATAACTCAATTTTTGCAGTAGTTGCAGTGATTATGGTTAAGTTAAATGAAGAGGTGTGATGGTCCAAACGAAAGGACACAATGCATTATCACTCACGCTGTTTTGATGATTATATAAACGAGAAAGAGTGGTGAGAAGAAAGTGTCTCTGTAGTCCGAATCAAAAGATATATTAAATCACATAAGCAGAGAGAGAAGCAATGAAGACATGGTACACAGGTTTTCCAGATTCAAAAATTAAGGGTGGTTGGGTGGTGCAAGAGCAGGTTGGAGCCTGCAGGGGAGTAGGTGCTTCCTTGTCAGTTGTAGCTGACTAAATAGGGGGTCGAAGCCTCCTACCGGTTGGTGCTGGTGAACAAGGGTGTGGGTGCATCTTGATCAGTTGGTGTTGATATAAGAGGAAGAACATCTTCCTTCTATGTAACATGTAAAATAAAATTTTGTAGTAAATAGAAAAGTGTTTGTGTTTTTGCCAATTGGGTTCCACGATAAAATATTGTGTTAAAATTTTGTATGAATTAACAAAAGAAAATTGATAAAATTATTGTGTCACTGATTCACTCCCCCCTCTCTTAGTGACATGATCTGATCCTTCACTCCTTAGGGTTCATGGTGACTAGAAACTGCACAAACCTCAAGTAGAATACAATGTCTCCATACCATTATGAATCAACCAATGGTTCTCCTACTGAAATTGAAATCATTCCATCCACAGAATCACTATTTGTGATGAGCTTACATAAACCTTGTCCTTTGACAACCTTTAAAGGTTTAATATCAATATCATATTCTTGGATCTTCGCTAGCCAGTTATCCCATTTTCCTTCTCTCAATTGTTGATTCAAAAGCATCTTTACTGGTGAAGATGGAACATAAGCAATGACGTGAGAATTTAATATGTACATCCAAAAGTGCGCCACTGCTTTCACAAGATCCAGGGCTTGATTTTCTAGTTCTAAATACCTCAATTTGTAATCATGAATGGTTTTTCTCATAAAACCGATTGACATTTCTTCACCCTTGGTATTCCTTTGAGTAAGAACATATGCAACAACTGATTCTGTAGCAAACGAATAGATGATGAAATCTCTTTGAAAATCCGGGCTAATGAGGATTGGAGCTGTGGTGATCACTCTTTTAATATTATTGAAAGCTTCTTGTGTATCTATTGTCCATTCAAACCTTTGATCCTTTTTCAACAAAAAAATGATCAGCTTCACAATACTTGCATAGTCAGGAACAAATCTTCACACAAAGTTGATCTTGCCAAAAAATGATTGAACTCCTTTATTAGATGATGGGGGGTTCAGTTCATTTATAGATTTAACTCTTTCTGGATCTATATAAATCCCTTCCTTGCACACAATATGACCCAACAATTTTCCTTGAGTCACAATGAATAAACATTTCTTCGGGTTTAGGGAAACACCATATAATTTGCATCTGTCAAAAACTTTCCTCAAGTGATGAATATGATAACCCCTTGTTTTTGAATGTAATGTTAGGTCATCTTGATAGTCCTCCATGAATTTCACTATCAACCCATTGAACGCATGATCCATGGCCCTCTGAAATGTGGCTCTTGCATTCTTCAAACTAAAGGGCATCCTAACATATGCATATGTCTCCCAAGGTGTTATGAATGTTATCTTTGCTCTGTCTTCCTCAACAACCAAGATTTGATTATATCCATAAAAACCATCCAACATGGACATACAAGTTGATCCTGTGACTTGATGGAGAAGAAAATCCATGTTAGGTAAAGGATATCAGAATGTCCAGATCCATGAAATCTACATACATCCAGATTTCCCTGGTCTTGTTTCTTACTATCACAGGGTTCGAAAGCTAATCAGAATGTCTAATGGGATATATTATTCTGACCTTCTTTAATTTCTCCAATTCAACCTTTACCAAAGGTTTCAATTTGGGGTTCATCATCCTTATTTTTTTCTTGACCTGCTTTGCTTCTTCTCTCAAAGGAATGATATGTTGAAATATTGTTTTATCATAAGCTTTCAAATCATCATAGGTCCATGCGAACACATCAAAATATTCTTTAAACAAGGTGTTAGTCTCTAACTTTGTTTTTGATTAAGTGAGTGTCCCTAGTTCCCGTCCCCTCCTTTTTTATGCTTTTATGTGAAAACGTTTTTTTTACCTCTTCGCTTATAAGGTCATTTTTCAATCTTATTGCACTTTTTAAATGATTTTTGAAGTTTTTAAAGTTTAGAAGATTCCAAGACAGGGATAAAAAAATAGGCAGGGACACCTTCTTTACACAGAACTGAGAAAGAATTTGAAGACTTTAGGAAGAGACAAGAAAAGAGAAAACAGGTTGCTTAATACTCCAGGAGACCTATGACAAGAGCAACCACAAAATCAACTTCAATATTTGAATCTATGTTTAAAGATACAAATATAGTTCATGATGACAAAGACAATATTTTTGCAGAACTAGACCAGATGCCAGACCTCCCAGAAACTAGAGATTCTGATAACACTGAAGATGAGGATCATAGCTTTGGATTATCTTCAAAATATATGATCAAATTAAGAAATCCTCAAGCTCCTATAGATCTGAATTTACCGGCCCCTGTAGAGGAATATTCAGAGCTTAAAGTTAAAATTAGAAAGGAAAAAGACAGAGTAAAGGAGCTGCAGAGTATGGTAAAACAATTAAAGAAAGAGAAGGCTTTGGTTGAGCATTGGAATGCCAGACAACAATAAAAGATACAAGATTTTAAAAGGAAAAGAAAAGAACACAAAGCATTGCTTAAGGAGGTAAGAGAATCCAATTTCAGGTTATATTGGCATAATGTTGTGTTAACAACCAAACTTAAGCAGAGAGGCACCAAACCCAATGTCGTCATTATACCATAATGGTTCATGAAGTTTTTTTCCCTTCAGTTTTGAATGTTTGATGCTATTACTCAGGGAGTAAAAGATGAACAATTCGATTCCTTTTTTTGGATCACATGAAACTTTGATATTTCGGATGGAACAACTCAGTAAGATATGATTCCAAATTTTGTGGGATTTGCCAGTTTTGTAAAAGATGTTTTTGGATTGTTTGTTGAGCCTTCTACTATGTTGGCATTATAAGTGCTTGTTTGAGTTGATTTTCCTATATATGGTCATATTTTCTTTCATTTCATATTCTATTTCTTTTCTTTCTTGAAGTCATTTTTTTCTATTGCAATGCATTTATTTCTTGATCTTAAGTAATACAATGAAAACTTTACCGTTCTTGCTTATTATCAAGGTTTTCCTTCAAGTACATGTTCTTGTTTATCAATGATATTTTGAAATAAGAAATCTATATGGGGTTGACAAATTGAATACTCTCATATAGTTCTTTATTTATTTACCTTATTGTCTGATCTATTAATGTGACTACCATTTACTAAATCAGTAGCTTATTTTCTGGATTTATTATGAGTTATGTGTTTATTTTAAACCCTTGAACCAACTTTCAACCATTTTCTAAAAACCTATTAAAAAAACCCCTTAAAAATACCATTGCAATAACCTGATGATGCCCTAGCTTGTCCTCTCACAGTCAAGTGCAACTTTAGGGACTAACATCTTTTGGCGCTGTTGCCGGGGACAAAGACACAAAGTATTTTTCCCTGGGAGAATGAAAAGATCATATCCAAATCTTGATGGTGAACAAGATTTTTGACATTTACATGAGATTGTGTATTTTTCACCCGACGACTCCTCTGTGGTAATTCTGGATCCTAAAAGAGAAGGAAAAGGACCTCAAATTCCTCCAAATTCCTCATCCTATACAAAGAAACAAGTCACCAGAAAAAACCCAGATCCTAAGCCTGTTCCAACAGTGCCAGACCCTGAAAAGTTATTGAGAAAACCTAAAATCATTCCTGGACAATCCTCTCTCTCAAAAGGAAAATTGTCTTCAACTAGCACTCAAGGAAAATCTTCTAAAACTGTCAAAATCACACCAATTGAAGAAGTGATTCCTGATAGTGAAACAAAGCCTATTGTCAAGCTTGCTACTATTTCCTTTCCTTCAACTATATCAGAACTGAATTTGAATCAATGGAAATTGTTTGTTGAGCTCATTAAAGAAGAACAAACAAATACTTTATCTGTAGATGAAGCTTTGAAAGATCTTACTAAAGATATTAAAAGTGAACCAAATACACTCTCATCATCACCTCAGTCTTTTTTCTCCGAAGAGAATAAATTACATTACTATTCTTTTGAAAATCCTCTTTTTCTAAAACCATCAATTTACTTTGTTCCAGAAAATAAACCTCTGTTGTCTGAAGATCAAGGACTCGTCTCAATTCAGTTAAGTTGCTCCACTCAAGGAACTATTTCTATTCCTACACCACCAATTCTGCTCACTCCTACAGTCCAAACATCAACTGTGGTAAATACGACTGTAAATAGAATGGATGCAATTGTTGCAGCTAGATACACACCATTAATTTTACCACAAGTCCTGTATGCCTTCCCACCTAATGATTATATGAAGTATTTTCCAAGATTCAATGGAGAGGGAGGAGTAACTGTTTAAGAACACTTAAAATCTTTCTACAGTTTTGCAGATAATTTTAATGTTGATCATGCATATGTTTGGATGAGACTTTTTGTGCAGAGTTTAGATGGAGAGGCAAGAAAATGGTTTAGAAGCCTGCCTCCCAATTCAATTGATGATATTGATGCACTGGATGATACATTTTTAAGACACTAGGGAGATAAGAAAGATTACTTGTATTACATCACTGAGTTTGGTGCTTTGAAAAGAAAACAAGGAGAATCTATATCTAATTTTACAAAAGATTTAATAAAATGTATAGAAATATTCCAGATGAAATCAAACCCACAAAAATATCAGCCAAAATTACTTTTGCCAATGCCTTTGATGCTGATTTTTCTCTTCTGTTGAGAGAAAGAAGATCTACTACTCTGATTCTAATGCAGGCAACATCGATTGAAGTAGAATCCAACATACTAGAAACAAAGAGTGTTAGGAACCAAATATCAATATAGCATAGAAAAGCCTCAAAATAAGTACTCAACGCCTTGAAAAAGAGAGAATTTCAAATAATAAGCCTCTTCGAGGGGGCAACCTCCTTTTAACCCACATAAATGTTCAAGTACAAGATGATTCCAAATGAAAATGTCTCCTTGGTATATATAGGAGACTAGGAGGTATAATTACAACTAATGGAATAAAGCCAACATAAATAAAATAACATTCCTAATATAATATGCCCCAATTAAGGGGTGATGAGCCAATATTAGGGCTTAACATGCCCCTCCCCTTGAGACAAGTGTTGTCCACAACGCTTGAGTAACTCTGGATACTTATGTATAAAAGACTCATCTTCCCAAGTGGAATCTTCAACAACTAGATTCCTCTATTTAATGAGATACTCTGAAATGGATCTATTCCTCAGATGGCGAATTCTTGTGTCAGTGATGGATTTAGGCTCCAATATGATTTTTCCTTCCTCGTCAAGTTCTAGCAATATAATTTGAACTGGGATATTGTCACCTATAAACTTCTTTAAGCATGAAACATGGAAAACTAGGTGTACTCGTGAATATGTAGGCAACTCCAATTTGTATTCTATAGTACCAATCTTTTGCAACACCTTATAAGGGCCATAGTACTTTGGTGATAATTTATTATCCTTCTTGGCTTGCTTGAGGGACATCTGTTTGTATGGTTGTAGTCTTAAAAACACCCAATCCCCTACTTCAAAACTTCTTTCACTACGATGTTGATCTGCTTGTTGTTTCATGC
>JASDQU010027691.1:3402-25386 GCA_032191745.1 Picea mariana | reverse complement strand
TATATATATATATATATATATATATATATATAATTATGGGATTCATTTTAATTTTTGAAATATTTGGATGGAGGATGGTTCAACCATTAACCACAATGACAAATAGTAACCTAATGAGACTTACTCGGTTAACTTAGAATTTGGGATCTCATAGTGAACTCCTACTTGAAATAGTTTGGTCGAATTGATTGAGCTAACCCATTGGGTTGTAGATATAACTCTACAATCATGTAAGCCCATACATTCTTGTAGAATTATATATATAACCTAGTGGGTTAGCTCAATTAATTCAATCTAATTGTTTCAAGAAGGAGTTCAATGTAAGCTCTTCAGTTCTAGTCTAGTTAAGGTTTGAGTCACAATAAATCCAGTTGGGTTACCAACCGCTATTATGGCTAGCAGTTGATCTGACCTCTATCAAAATATTCCAAGGAAGAGAGGGGAATCCCTTAAAGTTTTTGACATAGTCCTAGAACATTCACAAGCAAATGCAATGAACCAATATTGAATGTGATTATACAAGAAACAACACACACTTGTAAATCCTAACTTAAAAGAAACATCAAAGAAGTATTATATGCTCAAGCACCTTTGAGTCATAATCCTATACTACTTGTTGCTCCTCCTAGATCCGCATCGGATTTTAACATGCATTCAACCCTTAAGACCCCTATAAAGGATATGAAGCCTTTACCTCAACAATCAATGATAATCTTCCAAGAAATAGATGAAACATATTCTATACATCCTTCTTGATGGCATGAGCTTCATAGGTCCTAAAAAAATTATATACATTGGGAGCTATTTGMATGAGCAATTTCCAAAATAATAACAAATAAACATTTGACCAATGATCAATAATTATTRATGGAKACCTAGGCCAACTACCACTAATAATGGAAAAACCTTTGTATACATGAAGGCCTTTATCGACAACCTTTATGATTTTCATTAATTTAGAAACWATCTTCCTTCAAAAGGGCAATGATGCCACCCAAGTCCACTTTCACCAAATGCTAACAAACATTCAAATTGAAAATCTAGTCATAGAACATCGGAACCTCCTTTAGTCTASGACTAATAGACTCTTGTCCATAGAAGAATGTAAAAACTTTGGCACATCAATACATTTGTCCACAACAAATATTATTTCCTGCAATTATAACAAGAACATGCTTCGATCATTGAATATCCCAATTGCACATAGTATTGTTGAATTCCTTAGCCATGGACAAGCAYAATAGGAGGATGATCACCATCTAGAAAACCAAATACTAATACCTRTAGGGCAATGAGTTATGTTTCCCTACAATTTGTGGGTCCAAGAACGATTGGTAAATGGAACTCTCATAATGGTCAAGTAGATTGCATACACACATCACACACRCATGGAGCAAGGCCTTCAAATTTGCTAACATTTGTTGTTGTGGCATTTGATACTTACATTGGCCCTYAATAGCACTGAGCCCAACCCAAGAACATACCAATTTTACCCATAAAACAGGGTAATAAGAAATAAGCCTCCCTCAAAATGGCTTCACCCCTCAAAGTGGCTTCGACATTGACTAATACATCATTTTTGAAGGATTAAAATGAGMAAGGTCAACCATTGGCATTGGAAATATTGAACATCAAGGGTTGACCTCATGACAATGTCACATGCCACATGTATACTATGAATGTGAATGACACCAATGTTTTTATTCAAACATTATGACAAAAAGAAAGATAATGCAAATGTCTCACTCCTAAAAAAAGAAGAAAATCCACTTCTATATCATATGTCACAACTTGCACAAATATTATTTGCATCTTCAACCCCCCACCCCCGAAGTCCTATTGAATTGTAATTTTCTTTTCCAATAAGATAGGGGTTGAGGTTGTAGTTTCTTTTAGTCTAGAAATGCACTTCTATACATGAAATATTTGATTCATATTTATTGTCAAATGATGTCACTTTTTTGCGTCATATTTTTCCAAATTCAAACCATATATTATTTCTGTAATCAAACCATCTCAATACTATGCATACTAATGTGTTTGTGCTAAAACACATTGAGATTTCTACCTAATTAAGATCATGACATAAGATTTTGATATTAAATTAATGGATTGAAGTAAAATGCATACATGCAATAAATTACATGGAATTTGCAAACAAAAGTAAAATGTATGTATGCATATTGTGAAAAAAAGCACCAAAAAGATATCTATCTTCATAACAACGTGTATTTTCATTGTTCATATTGAAATATTTTTTGTGGTAAATTGTTCATAGTGAAACATTTTAACAACGTATAAACAATGAACTCAAAATCTAATGATTTCTTAATGGATTTCAAATATCTAGTAAACATATCTTGAAAAATGCAGAATATTATAGTCAAACCCAAATTCTAATAATGAATCAAATGTTAAAAAATAATACAAAATTGCGTGAATGATGGTAACTTATCTATGAAAATAGTTGTGATATTTACATTCATTAGCAAAAGGCCCATAACAAGAGGTTGAAACTACATGTTATAATAATGTCAAACAAACCTAAGAAGAAAAAACCCTAAAATGCAAGAACCCTAACCCTAACATGATTAATGTTGGGCATGACAAATTTAAATTGTCCAAGAAAAAAAAAAGCCTTGACAATATCATAAATTTTAGTTGAATGCTATGTTTTGGATCTTCTTTAATTTGCTCTAAATTGAATGAGTCATGTTCCAAGGCCTTATGCATAACTTCCCACAAAACTCATTGAAAAACCTTGAAAAATGGGAAAAACAAATGTAACCTGTAAATAATTAGTGTAAATATTGTTTTTTATATTACCTTAGATGGCTATCTGCATTATGTTCATTTAGACCTCATAACCCCTCTATAAATAAGTCAAAAACTAACTTTTTCCTTTCGAAGAATGGAAAATTTTCCCCATAACTCGGAATTTAAAAAACAATTATGCCCCAATCTCTTTTAAATTCCCTTTCCCCAACTTTGAAGGTATACTAATAAGGTTATTATAAGTGATCATTTGCATGAGCATTATATTTTACTCTTTTACATGAGATGGAAGAAGTCTCTAATATGGCGTGCTCGCCAATGCAAAGCAAGTGGGGGTGGCCCTTACCAAGGAGAATTCCATACACGAGGAATCCATATTAAAGAGGAATGGAGTCTCTTACAAGGCGTGTTTGCCAATGCAAAGCGAGTGGGGTGGGCCTTTCCAAACATGGAGAGATCTAGACATTAGAAATTCATTTTATTTTCAAATATTTGAAAATGATTTACTTTCCTCGGAATATATTTCACATTACATAAAAAAAGAAGTAATGGACAAGTTGTGACAAGGTGAACAAGTTTAGGAGTTGGACTTTATATATTAATTAAAATATTTGTTAATGGTTAATTATTTGATTAATTTGTTATTTATTTAAATTGTAATTTTGGTAATTTGAACCAATCATTATAGGGAATAATCCAAAAGTATATTTAAGAGTCTGCAATCAAGATATATTAAAAACTTGTGATTTAGCAAGAATCTTGAAGTCCATTAAGATGAACTTCTATCTTCTATAACAATTATAATGTTTTTGTTGTTTAAAATTTATTTATGAATGTATAAATGGATTCAACAAGCTGAAAACCCCTAGAGTACTCTGATTATACATAAATAATCACTCAAATCTGAGGATTTAACAATTTCTTGGGCAAATGTCTCTGAAAAAAAATAGCCGATAAAAATAGTTTCGTAGAAGGTTTAGACTAAGGCAAAAAAAAAATGACACAAATCACTATTTTTTGTTGTTCAAAATCCATTTCTGAATGCAGAAATGGATTCAGCAGGCTGAAAACCCCACAGGGCACTTGGATTATACAAAAGTAATCACTCAAATCTACGAATCTAACAATTTCTCACCAAAATTCAGGAAAACCCCATAGGGCACTTGGATTATACAAAAGTAATCACTCAAATCTACGAATCTAACAATTTCTCACCGGAATTCAGAAAAACCCCCAGAACACTCGTATTATACAAAGATAATCACTCAAATCTACTAATCTAACAATTTCTCACCAAAATTCGGATAAATATCTCCAAAAATATTATCATTTAGTAGAAAAACACTTCAAAAAAAACGCACACGTATATATATTCTTTTGAAGAAAAAGGTAAAGATATTACCGCAAAGAAAAATGGTAAAGTTATTCGTTACCTTTCGGCGGAACAATCGATAAATTGAGCGTGACCCGGCATCAGATTGCAGAGCAGGAGTAAAACAGAGGAAACGAAACATGGCTGAAGCTTCTGTTTCGAGGATTGGTATATTAAAGGGGGGAATCGTAGAGTAAGATACATCCGAGGGTCAAATTATGGTCCTAGGAAAACTGCGTAATCAGGGGACCCGAAAAAAATGCAGTTCAAGTGCTCTGTTTGGTTAAAAAATCTCAGATTGTGGGCATGGAAGATTGCAATACGACTTGGCTTGAGAGTAGTTTCCGTTGTTGGGATGGGAGGAGTCGGGAAGAATCTCATGGTCGCAACTCTCCAAGAATGTTTCGACCATATCATTTGGCGGGCAATATGGCAGAAATCCGTGGGCGCCTCGAATTGTTGTAGCTACTACAGTTTTTAAACTGAGTGGGGTTGTTCCTACAAACGAAAGAAGCCCATTGGCTGATTTCCACATTATTAAATTTTAGTAGTGATTAAGGGTGCGGGTGCGGCTTCATGCCAAGATCAATTAGGTGTTCTGATGGGCAATGCATTTGATATGTGCCCAATGCCTAATGCATCTCATATGTAACCCACTGCTCTGTTCAATGAGCCCTGCAAAATTAAGAGTTGTCAGGGGTGATATATGGGCAGTGAGTGATCGGTGGAGACGCAAAAGCCATAGCGGGAGATGCAAAACGCAGCAAAAGCCTGCAAGGAGGATGCAATTTTGGTGTCTTGTCAGCAGTTGGGCCAAGAAGGAACAGAGAAGCCTTCTTTGATGGATGACATGATTATAGAGGCCTAGAAAGGATTTCCGATCCGAAACAGCTACGCTTGTCACATAACAAAATGTGTGTTGAATAGTTTCAATAACCTTTAGGGTTTCAAGGAGAAACTCATTCTCAGATTGTAAGTGTATGAAAAAATTTCCCCGCCACTCGAGGATGAAGCAATGCTAATGTTGAAGTATTTGCGAATGGATATATTATTTGCCTACTGTGTAGAGAGTTTTGCTTTTTATTATGCATATCTGTTATTGTTTATGCATATATGTTATTGTCCTGTAAATGTAATCTCACTTTAAAACAGTTTTATCTTTTCCTTACTTTTGTGTTAAATCTTCTATTAGATTCATTAACAATAAGTCTATAATATCCCAGGGTTTGTTAGACAAATGAAACTCTTCCATTCCTCAATTATTTTGCCATTTCATTCTCACCTGTACCGTCCCTTTTCCTTGGTAGCAGTCATTGCTTAGTATTGAACTTTGGGCGTGGTTTAAACTCAGATATCACAACATTTAAATCATATTCAACCTGCAGAGTGTATTCATTCATACTTTAAACACGTTTATTTTGCATCATAGTCATTTTACAGTTAGATTTAGAAAACAATATTCTTTGTTACAATCTAATTAATATCAATACTTAATACCAATAACAAAATTGTTTACAAGCATTCAATATCTTAGTTATTCTGTATACTCGGTACTGTCTGCCTTCTTCGAGTTGATAATGTTCACCATCATGAAGACCAGATATCACTTATCGAGTGATTACAGCCAAGCCTTCAGATAAGATGAGGAACGAATTACTAAGTCTAATTTAAATATTTTGGTACAGTGAAAGTTATCAATCAAAAGATTGATACAAGCTAAAGGGAATAGACAAACAATGGCATGAGAAGCCTTGAAAAGTGTCATAAATAATGGATACTCAAGATATATAGAGATTCGATAGTTTAGCAAACACAAAAGGTGAGAGAGTTGCTGATCATTTTTGCTTCATTGATATTCATCTTTTTTCAAAGTTTTTAATATTCCTGTAACTACATTTCAAAAAAAAAAATTTAGTAGGAAATTTTTATGGATTAAATTTAGGGATAGGCAAAATTTGCAAATGCACGTTTGGCTTTTTTATGGGGTTATTTTCTGTTTAACTTTATCAGAATTTTGTTTAGAAATTGTTGGATCTACATATTTGAGTAGCTAAATCTATATAATCAGAGTGTGGCCTGGTGGCCTAGATTTTTAGCAGGTTCAATCCATTTATACATTCAAAAATGCAATTTAAACAACAGAAAATTACAATTTTGTCCGGATTTATATGCTCCCCTAAAAAAACCAAAACTTAAAACATTTAAATAACACCTATTAAAATATAATATTGACTATTGACATTTATACTTTAGCCAATGCATGTATATTAATTTGTCAATGTATTTCTAAATATTATATTAATACACAGCCATGGATTGTTTCACTGAGCACTGTATTTTCGCTTAACATTGTTGAATGAATAATTCCATGCCTTAGTTTGGCTGTATCTGAGTGAGTGCATGGGTTGTTTTTCCCTAATAGAGAGTTTCCATGGTTTTTTGGCTCATATTACAAAGTTTAATGGTTAATGATTATTTAGTTTGGTGTGAATTCACTTGACGAAAAGGTTAATTGGTCTGTTGTTTTGCCTTACATCTTGACTAAATTGGTTTGTTCAGTTCAGCTAAGTAAAGAAGTACATGCCCAAACTTTGCTAAGAATAATAGCAGCTAGGGCATAATTATTCAGATACAACTGAGGATATCCTCCATTAACAATGGACAGGCAGTGTCTATGTTGTTTAAATGCAATTAGAAAATTGTGTGGGAAATTACTTGATAGATTCAAGTATGATAGCCTTTCCTATCTGATTTCAATGCTGACCCTGAACTTGAGCTAGAACAGCTTGTAGAATTATTTCTGGTTCTAAATTCATTATAATTTCACTTTGAGTTAAATTTATATCCACTTGATCGTGTTTAATAATGAATCCAAAATATATATTATTTATGATATCCGATTAGCTAATAATATGTATGATATCAAAGTTGATACAATCATATTTAAAAATGGCATTTAAGGAGATGAGAAACCTCCAGTGCCCCTCTGATCCTTGAACTGACAAACTCCCTGTGCCCCTCTAATCATTGTAGCTGAGCTTTATGTTCAAAGACATTGTGCTTGTTTTTTCATAACCCTGGAAAATCTATCTATATCATAATTACACTCATCCTCGGTTCATCATAATTACAATCATCCTCGGTTTAAGGTGAGGTTTTAAGATTCTCGCAGGGCCTAATTAGAACTTTTCAATCTATAATTCAGCAAATGTTGTTTTCAATATGGATAATTACATTCATCCTCGGTTTAAGATGAGGTTTTAAGATTCTCGCAGGGCCTATTTAGAACTTTTAATTTATAATTAATCAAATGTTGTTTTTATATATCAAAGAGGTTAACAAGTATGGAAAAAAAAATAAAAAATCAAGTATTGAATATATATATATATATATATATATATATATATATATATATTTATATTTATATTTATATTGACATTAAATTCACATGTACAGTTTATCTAAGATTATTGAACTTATATGCATCTCGTTTTGTTTGAATGAAATTGTATCTTGTTATAAAATTGTGAATGTCAAAAATATATATTGAAATACAAAGCTTCTAAATAACATAACATAAGTATCTTGTTTTGTTTGAATGAAATTGTATAGTTCAAACAATATATATTAAATATAAAGCTTCTAAATAACATAACATAGGTTTCATATATTAAATATAAAGCTTCTAAATAACATAACATAGGTTTTATATATTAAATATAAAGCTTTTAAATAACATAACATAGGCTTCAACTTTGTCAAGCATAGGTTCAATATTATTATACTGTGCTATCAGGAATTATATTTATTCATTGTGTTTCAAGATTTTTAAATATCTCTCACAATTCTAGATTTGAAGATTTGAGATACCAAGATTTCTAAATTTTTTTCATAATTTTTATAGGTTTGAAAATTTGAGATACTAATGACTATTGGAGAATTTAGCTTCATTGTTATGATTTTTAGCAATTTCTTTATAATATTTTATCTTTACAGTTTAGAATTTTTTCATGATGCTAAATTTAATAAAATTGAAGTTTCAATGTATAACCTAACAATTCAGAACATTAATTTTCTCCTTATAAATTACATATTCAATTCCAAAAAAACTAGAACATATATATATAAACAATCTGTAATTTACAAATATTTGTGCAAGGCTGACCTCTCACTAAGCTAAAAATAAGACAAAGAGGCTTTGAATTTTCCTCAATATTTATTAGATAATATACTTCAAAGAGGCAACCATAGAATAAGTTCAGCCAATACAAGTATTATTTATTTATGATGCCTAAGTTCCTAGAATCTAATGTAGTATTGCTAAATTATTTATTTATGATGCCTAAGTTCCTAGAATCTAATGTAGTATTGCTAAAATGCTGCAGTTTAGAGAACCGTGCAGGTTTATCATAACCTTAAAATTTGGTTTTCTTGGTTTGGTTTAACATGAGATTTGATCTTGTGAGATTTATTTTAGAACCTTTAACTTATAAATGTGCTCATGTTAACTTTCGGTGATTTTCCAAAAGTTAACAATTTATTAGACAAAGTTTTATAACATCAGGCTTATAAATGTATGTTTATCTAGATTGGACCATTTTATTTTATTTGAATATAATTATGATCATAAAATAATATAAATTTATTTTAATTTAGATATATTGAGTTAAACGATAAAAAATAATTAAGATATAAATCTTTTAGTACTTAAAAGATTTAAATTTAAAATAAATTTATATAAATGAGTTTCTTTTAAAAGGTTATAGGTTTAAATCTAGAGAGAGGTAGGATATGTATACCTTCATAAACTTAAATCGCTAAGTAAAAAGGAATCCTTTATCTCACAAACAAAAAAATATCATACACCATTTTGGTGTACTCACTTGACCATAACCTTAAAAAATATATTATTATTATTATTATTATTGTATAAAATTTAAAATTAAATCAATTTTAAAAATAAATAAATATGATAAACATACAATCTTTTAATATTAAAATTTAAAACACACATTACTTTTCTCAATATAATAATATATAACTGATAAAACTTTTAAAATATTAATCTCAATATAATAATATATAATTGATGAAACTTTTAAAATACTAATCTCAATAATATTATGAAACTTTTAAAATATACAGTGTCATTATGTAAAATGTGGATTTATCATCATTGTTATTTGCATACACTTCATATTATTCTCTATTGTTTTGAATATCTCTTTATTTCTCCAATTATAATTATAATGGACTTGTAGTGTTGAGATTTCAATGTTGTTTGGACGACATAGTTTTATGTTATTGTACTTTACAAGTTCATGACGCTCTTGGATTCCTAACTATCTAATGGTTTTTAGTTTTTTGTATTTTAGGATTTCTAATTTTGTCTATTAATTTTTAATAGACCGAGGTCTTAAGATTTCATTGGAAAATATATTTTAGTAGGACATTAATTCATCCAAATACATGTATTCATTATGGTTTGAAGTGTTTAATAAGATGTTTGCAATCTAAATTTGTGGAGTCATACTTAGAAGTGACATTTTAGGTTAAAGACTATTGTCTCACATGGGATTGAGCTCGTGGATTACAAGTAATGAAGCCTTTAAAAAGCTTGAAGATACTCCATTGTGAGCGTTGAAAGCTCACTTGGCCACGTTTGGTGAAGGGACTAATAGATCTCTTAGCCGATTTTTCTCGGTTTGGTTTTTCCAGGATAAATCGTGTCACGATTTGTGTTGTTGCTATGATTTGAAATGCTATTTTTTCTGTTGCATTTTTTAAAACTATCATTTGGTATCAAAGCAAGATTTTGGTTTCAGGGGGATGCCTTAGTTGCTAAGGGTTTGTCTTGTTTTGGGCCTGTAATAGATATGGTCTAATGTCGGTGTTGTAGAAGGTGATGAAGAAAGAAGGAGTGCCTTGTGACACAACCAGGGTTTCAATGGAGGAAAGCCTATGCAGAGTAGTGAATGGACGACTCGCCTAGAGATGAAATGGAGGCCAAGTGGGCAAACACAGAAGGTCTCATTAAGGAGGTGTGGAGTTTTGGGCCTCGTTGTGTGCATTTCAGGATGCACGGGTCTATGCATTATAATCCCTCGGATTTATTGGGATGGATCAAGTCCATGCTTGGGGAGTTAAGTCAGGGTGGAGGCATGGTCGTTTTGTTTATGGACAAGGGATCTCTATGATGGTTGGGAAATGGAGGATATACTGACCACTGTGGTGGCAGCAAAGGAAAATCCCTAGATCAATAGCTTTTTTATGGCACCAGTCTTGGAGATGATAGCACCAATGTTTTTTTCAGGAGGCGTGGAAGTGTGTTTGAATGATGATTCAGAACGACCTAGTGCATGATTGGGGTTTGGATTTTATTTCATTGATGTGTGGGAGGCTAGAGGAATGGAGGATCAGTACAAGGTATTAACCAATATATCGAAATGATAAAGGGTAGATTGTGGCAAGGAAACATGCAGTTTGCGAGATTGGTGAAGTCCCTTGGACCCAAGTGTTTAATGATAATTCATTGATTGTTCAACCATGTACAATACAATCAAGTTTAGGGATTTCAAGGGGGGGATTTTGCTAATATTTACCATGTGAAATGAATACGGGTGAGAGTAGTTGCAGGAGTGTTGTCTATGACCAAGGATTTTGGCATCACAGAGAGAGCATTGGACATGTGAAGGTGAAAGGATGGCGACATAAATGCTAGGATAGTAACAATGAAAAAAAAATTATTATAATGGAATTGAAATTTTTTATTGCATGTAAATGGGCATACATTTGTAATCCATGGTTAGGCATGCTTACCCCTAGTAAATTACTAGGAAAGTCTGGAGGTAAACCTAGGTGATGGGGGGACATACTAGATTCTTGGATACCCTAGTTATAAACTTTGAGGGGAGGTAGGGCCTGGAGGTGAGCGATGCAGACTCACTTGTAGGTTTGGCCCGATTTGGTCATGGAAAACCCTAATTCAAGTTTAAAGGGGGGAATGTTGGGTTAAACTTGACTCGGTGAGAGAGTAAAAGTTGTTAGGTCAACAGTGGTGGTTTCGTGGTGACTGGTGGATTAAGTGTAATAAAGCCTTTAAAAGGCTTGGAGATACTCCATTGTAAGATGCAACTAGGTGAGCTGTGAGGGCTCACTTGATTGGCTTGGCATGGTTTGGTCAGAGACTAATAGATCTATTGGATGTTTTTTTTCAGTTTTGATTTTTTCAGGATAACTCACCTATTATAATTTAATTTATGTGTTGTTGCCATGATTTGAAATATTATTTTCTCCATCACATTTTTTTAAACTATCACTTATTCCATTTTTTAAAACTATCACTTAGGCCATCTTAGTTGTATCGTAGTTGTTGTAAAATTATTAAGGGTTATGTCAATGGTGTCGAGACAAGATAATGTTTTCTCACCGCCAGTACCATCGGTGTTTAGCAACACCTGAGTTGCCTTCATGCAGGAGGAACGAATTCGCTCCACCATATCGTTCCCTGTCATCGAGAAACCCATGTTGGACCGTCATCAAACCGTCAACAAAATTGGAACCATCGGATCATCAACGTTCCTCCAACGAACTACGCTCTTTGCAGGGCCTCAGAACGTGTGAGAAAACCCGAAATAATCTCCACCATTTATTGTTTTGCTGTGAACGGCCCACATCACTTAGCGGTGTTGGAGTTGCCAAAGCTCATTGGGAAAAATGTCGATATGAGAGCCCAACTATCAAATCGCCCACCATCTAACATAACATAATGGTGTTGGTTAAACGTTCTATCTTTTGGGGTTTTTTTTACAGGAATTGATCGGAATCCGGCGATGTAAATTTGGACAAAATCTCTATTTTATTTGTTTAAATTTCCTTTCTTAATGCATAAATGGATTTAGCCTGCTAAAAAACCCCTAGAACGCACGGATTATACAAACTTAGCCACTCAAATCTGCAGATCCAACCATTCATCACTCACTTTCAAACAAAATCAAACAGAAAAATGACCAAAAAACCTTCAAAAATTAAAACGTTTAGGCTATTACGAACATAATATTTCGGAGTCACTCATAAATGGATTTGTCCATAAAATATCGACCACTGGGTCCACAACTTACTCATCCAACAAATAGCCTTATTTCGAGGTTCCTCTTTCTGGCATAGGGGACCAAAGTTTCTTACCCACAGGATTATTCAATGATGGGTGTATGTAATCTTTGTTTAATTAATAAAAATAAAGTCTTCTTAATTAAGAAAAACAAAAATAATAATAATAAATAAAGTTGGCATAATTAAAAAACAAAATAATAAAAAAATAAAATGAAATAATAACAAAATTACATGTTAAGAAATTGAATCTCTCTCTTACATGTTAAGAAATTGGATTGGGTTTAATATGGATCTATGTTGATTTAATAATTTAGAATTTTATAAATGGGGAAAATAGAGTTAAGGGTGTTCAAATGTTAATCTTAATTTCAAATAGATATATATTCATTCAACCTTTTTATGATGAAATATTGAAAAACAATATTTCAATTGATAAGAATAAACTAGGTACACATTTCAAAAAAAATAAAAGTAATGAAATATGGTCTTTCCAATTATTTAAAATGTTAAAATTTAATAATAAATTGAAAATTTCAATATAAAGTGATAAATCATAATAAGCATACTTTGTAATTTCCAATTTAACATTTTGATGGGTTATATATACATTATTATTAATAATAATTCATAAACATTTAGCCATATTTTCTTTGGAGGAATTTCAAAGGGTTAAAAAGGACAATATAAAACTTTATACACAATCACCAAATCAAACATTTTTGTGAACACTCATATAAGAGAGAATGTAATGTATGTATCCACATGATGCATGCACAATACATCTTATATTCATATTTTGAGCATACTCCAATCTTGTTTAACAATAGGAGTCATGTTCATTTTAAATCTCATTAGAAAAGAAGAAATTGTAGTGGATCTTGAGGCCTTTGTTAAAGGGTGATAATTCTATCAAAATACTATAAAAGAAATGAAGAGATCGTGCTTGTTTTGTAGGTCTCTAGGAACATGATAATCTAGCATGACTACATCCATTGCTTATTATTTAGGCTAATATGTTTATGATTTGGACTTTCCCAAGATCCGTAGAAACACGAAACTAAAGGAAAGTATTCATCAAGACCACCAAGTATGTTATTTTTATTAAGGATATTGATTGTTCACTTTATCTCTCAAACCATGCAAAAATGCATGAAAGACTGGGATGTTAGAGCATAATCCATAATGCATAAGTTTGATGATAATACAAATTATGTTAACTTCTCCCTAGCTTTCTTAAGAATCACACCCAACTTCAAAAATGGTGTTCCAAACATTAATGCTACAAAGGATATGTCTAATTGATGTTGGGCTCAATGGGATGAGGTAGGGGGGAAGAGAGCTATGGGGTATTCTCAAAATATTTGCAAAGTATTATCACACTGATGTCAATATTTCTAGAAATAAGAAGAAGGAAGTGAAAGAGTGTGATAGATAAAGATGCATAGAATTTGGAAAAGGGGAATGAACATTTTGGAGAACAAAGGAGTGAGGATTTTATCATGCTATAAATTGAATGAATAGAATCAAAATTCTCATTGTTGTAATCTCAATTTTAGCTTTTGTGATGTTGACAAGGTTCATTTTGTCCAAGTTTATATCTAAACTTAATCAAGAACATACAACTTAGAATATTCACCCAGTTTAATAGAGGTTTTAATCCCAAACATTATCATTAAATAGTTCTATGTGAAACAGATAAAAACTATGAATTATGTTTATGACGAGGTTGACCAAACTTGTACAAGATTGATGGATTGTTCTAAGATTTGCATTCAATTCTTAATTATGTGTTTTGTTCCCATTATCTATTGCAAATTAACGAGTATCCCATGAATTGCATACTAAGTGGTTAAGAGGCCCGCAAATGTGATGAAATAATAATCATATTAGATACCAAAGCTATAACCATGTCATGAATTTTAAGAGGGAAACACATAGCATTATGAATGCAATAAATAACTATGAATCAACATGTTAGATATTATCACAAAGATGAAATATTTTAACATGAAAAAAGATAGATGACCTAATTTCCCTAAGTTCACTCAATGTTTACTATTTGCTCTGCAAAATTAACATTGAGCAACTCATTTGTAATTTATATTACTAATAGGCTCTCAATGTCATTGCAATTTACATCCATAACCTATGACAAATTGTTTTGGTTTTTTCTAGAGTCAAGAGCAGAGGCAAATATAACAAAGGAAATGACATTATGGTGAGTGCCAGAGGAAAATACAACAAATCAAATGGCATTAGGGCAAGTGTGAGATTCAGAAACATAAGTATGTAAACTAAATGCGATGTCAATTCCCATATTGACAAGAATTAACAATCCTCATAACACATGAATTCAAGTGAAGATTCACAAAGACAAGGTGTCTAAGCTTCTTTGGGAAGCTTTCATTAAGTGACATATAAAATGGTGCATACACAATACAATGGTAGGATATTTATCTAGGTGTGAGATGTGATGGATTTTATGATGTTGAAGGGTACACCATGGTTCAAGGGTACACAGTATCATGGACTAGATAAGAGACAACTATAATAGAGATGATTTTAGTCTTTAGATGTCAAAGACATGTATTGTGTGATGAACCAATGCTCATTAACCAAACAAGCATTGGAAGTGAGGGATTTGATGGATTATTAAAAATACGATCCTTTTGACATTTTATAATATTTGTTGTCCTTCATAAATGACATGTGGCTTCAAAGATTACAATTTTTTTGAAGAGTGTTTTTTGAATTACCCTTTTAGGATGGGTTTGAACCCCTTAGAAGGGTTGGGAAGGGTTCAATTTTGATCACTGGAGAGCATTATTACTATGTCCATTCCTTCACTCCGAGAAGAGCCCTCACTATAGAATCAACATGGAAGAGAAGAAGGTAAACATAGAAGCAACAAAAGGAAGAGAAAAAGGGAAATGGAGATTGAGGAAAGATGAAGAAAAAGGTGAGGAAGGAGTAGGAGAATAAAGGAACAAACGAGGTTGATGGAGGAGAGGAAAATTGGGAAGAGAGAAGATAGAGGAGAGAAAATAAAGCAGAGGAAAATAGAGATGGAGAAGAGGAAGGGAGTGAAGAAGAAGAGCAAATAAAACATAGGAGGGGAAAATAGAGATGGATAAGAGGAAGGGAATGAAGAAGAAGAGCAGATAGAACATAGGAGGAGGAAGGGAAGAGAGGAGAAGAGAAGGCCCTGAGCAACCTAGTAGAGAAGAGAAAACAGAGGAAAAACTTTTATGGTTTTGTAAATTTCTCATTGTTGTAATGCTTAGCTGAGAATGAGACCAATGAGATCTGAATTTAATTTATTTAATCAGTGAAGTCCATTGAGGCCTAGAGAATGTAGTCCGTGGAATTTATAAATTAGTACAATTATTAGTTCTGCATGATTGAATTCCTTTCATGTTTGTGTTTTATGTGTATTTTGAAATTTTTTGTGTGTTTCTAATTTTTTAATTGTATCCTCTATTGAGTTTGGGTTTTTAGTAACCATGTTGGTGAATTTGATTTTACAGGGGGATTGAGGTCCCCTTTTTCATCATGTCTTCTCAGATATTCTTGGCAGACCTTGCCTAGTTTTTGGCTCTATGGTTTCAAAGGTTCTTTGACCAGCCTCTATGGTTCTTCTTGCCTCACAAATACAATTTTCCTTTGGCATTTCTAACATCTATGTTTTCAATAGAATAATTTTTTGAGCCGTCATTGATGCCTAGGATCCTTGTCATGGAAACTACATACTTGCAATTCTAAAGTTTCTAAACTTTTAGGAGTAGTTGTAGTATGAGACTAATGTGTTTTATAGGTTCTCTCAAGTGGGATTATCTTGTATGAGACTAATGTGTTTTATAGTATGAGTATGTTTTATTTTGTCCTTGGATGGTTAAGGACTTTATCAGAATGGCTCATTCTGTACCTTTGATAGACCCTCTTGTGTAACGATTTTTGTTAGTTCTAGAGATCGAACTACATCCTTTATGTTGTTTTGCTTGCCTTTGTGAGGGGCTAAAATATGCATTTCAATTGCTTCTTGGCTAGGTGATTTTCGTTCCATATTTGAAGCTTCCATGTGCCAAGGAGTGGTTGCAATGTTGTATGTTTGTATGTCAATGTTGGTTGCAGATTCACACCATTGTGCTTCTCTTGATAGATTCGATTTGTATCTCATTCCGTCATTTTGTTGTGGCAAATATCTTGTGTTCCAATTGAAATATTGAATTTTGAGGAGGCTTTTGGTATTTCGTATCCATCTCTACTCTGAATTGGCCTAGTAGCATAGGCCATGAAAAGGACCTCACTAAGCACAGGTAAGTTCAGATTGACAATTGTTTCAATTGGTTGCACTAGTTGTGTTTCGTTGTTGGACATTCCTTACAAATCTTCTTGTTTCAGGGGTTGAAGTACATCCCGGTTGTGATAATTATGTTTTCCTTGGAAATTGACTTTTCTTGTGGTGATGTGAGACCAAAATATGGAATTGAATCTCCTCTAGTGGATTGATCTCCTCACTTGTGTTTGATATTCTTAGTTGTCTTCATGGTTCTTCATCTGGTTAATTTGCACATTGTTCATCAGAGTTTGGTTTCATTAAACTCTCTAAAGTTTCCAAACTTTGAGATGATACTATAGCATGGGATGGAATTACCTATATTAGGTTGATGCAGATGGGGTTACAAGATTACATAATTTCCTCAACACCACATAGAGTCAAAGCTCTATTACAATACAAGGTTTAAAATCTCTTGCGGGTTTCTTAAACCAAAAACACAATATCAAGAGATCTACAGGGTCGAAATTCAAACAGACGTAACATTTAAACTATGTTCATAACTGTAAGATGTTGGCTAATTCGATGACCAAAACTTCGTGGCGATGGTTTCCAAACAAATCTTTTTCAAAATCTTCATGGGCCAAAATATGTCAAGACCGTTCGCGACGAAACAGATCTACAGTTGAAACTTCATTGCGTTGATTCTGTTGGCCATTTACACCCACAAAGATCTTAACATAGCAGAGAATCAAACAAGACAAACGTGCACAGAAAAAAAATCACACATGAGACAAGCAATTTACGTGGTAAAACCCTCCTTCTCCACATGAGGGAAACCGGGACAGTGGCAGAAACATTCTATTAGCAGAAACCATGAGATTACAGCCTGCCTTAGGCAACAGGGCAACCCAGGAGAGGGCTTGAAGCCTCTTCTCATCAAATGCCTCTAAGGCATTGATATTTATAGACCTCCTCCTTCAATTATACAAAACTGAAAACATTTAATACTGCTCCTATATTTGTTGAGTAGTTTCAACAATATCTTGTTGGAGAAACCACCGTGAACCAAGTAGACCAATTTAGGTCAATTAGTTGTCACTTTCCAACAATCTCCACCTTGACAACAATTAGCCTGATGTCATGCCATTGTCCATTCATCACCTTCTTGCAAGCTAAAGATAGGTGATACCAGTGCTTTCATAACCGAAGCACCCATTTCACTGCTCCACCTGGATTTGTCATGTGACCACTGACAACACCAACTACATGTGAAATATCTCATCCTTTCATCACAATCATCAATTTTTCTACTAGAACACTATACATGAGACATATAACCATTTTCTTCATCATCACTTGGACACAAACTTGAAGAAAACTTATAATGGAAAGCCAAAACAGATTTTACCAATTTCACATCATTCATACCGAATTTCCTGAGTATCATTACCATGTACTCAAGTTGTGATAACCCCAAAACTTACCATCAATATCGTCTATGTGAATTTCTATGCTCAAGATTGTTTTGTTGCTCCAAGATCCTTCATGTCGAACGTCCAAGTCAACTGAGCCAACCTGTTGATCTTAACCATGCTACTGCTTTCTACAAGCATATCATCAACAATCTGAACACCAAGATAGTGAGTACCATAAACACAATGGTTACGTTCACTTCTTGTAAATCTTGGCTCACCATGAAGGAATCAACTTCTTGTACTGATTTTCTGGATGCGCTTTCCAGGCCATAAAATGAACTCTTGAGCTTGCAAACAAATATTTTGTTGCGATCCTGAACACCTTCAGTGTTCCACCTCGAATATTGCATTCAAAGACCTTAGCCCAATCTAGCCATGACTGCCAAATGAGCCTTCATTGCTCATCTCTAGGCCCATTTACAATGGAGTCTCAATGCTCCACCTTGACATGAACATTCCCTTGACCAAAAAACTGGCCAAGGCGACCAAATAAGCATTCACCCCTCATCTCTAGGCCCATTTATAATGGAGTTACAACTAGCCTTTAAGCAGGCTTGATTACATGCAATTACATGGACATAAAACCACGGGCAACTAACATGACTCGTAACCCACCCCTCAACTAACATGACTCGTAACCCACCCCTTACCACCTAAGTCTACGTCTAGACTTAACCAGCCATATGCCCAACTACATGAAAAATCAAAATTTTTTACAACTCCATTAAAAATAAATGTTCACATGACAACTACCATTATTGATGTTGCCACTTACCAGCACTTCTCTCGTCCTTGGCTGCGCCTTGCCATTGCTTGTCTTTTCGAGATGCCATGCTCGCTTTCCATTGCCACCACTACCAACAACATCGTCGTATCCAACACTATAGGAAATTCTAGCCACTTCTACACCTATCTCATACCTGCAGCCAACAGTCTAAGACCCTGCCAACTATTGGCGGTACCTAATTCTCCTGACTTTCTTTTATCTGATCTGAAGGGATCTTTCTCTCTTATATAACAACTTAATGCCCAGGAGAAGCGCCCAGGTAGCACGCAGACCAAAAACACAGTGTTATGCCAACACAATCTGCGATAATTCTGCTACCTCTTCCCAGATGCAATGAGCCTCACAGGAAAATTCGGCGGCTCTCTTCCCACAACACTGCCCTCCGTGTCGTATTCTTCCTTGATCCTGAACCGTAATASCGTGYGCCAATGATTTTTCTATTKCACTTGAAATCCTGTCCTCCAACGCATGCTCCTTTCCACCGAGAAGGAACTGGACCAATCCCGCTCAGTGGCAATAGACAGATCCAGTGGCCTGGGCCCTGGGGGCACCGTATTATTAAGTCAATGCTCTAGTTCGTTCATATATCGTGCTCTATGTGTTCAGTAACCCTTTTAATTTTACATAATCTAGAAACTGTAACGTTGTTGGAATTCTTGTCGTTATCAACTCATATCTCATTAAGATAACATGTTTTCTGACTGCTGACAATGGACTTGGAACGACATGTATTTTGGCGAGATTTTTATCGACCAAATAAATATATTCATTACTGTACATGTTCCAGATTTGACATGAATTCCAACTGCCACTGCGGAATTGAAAACTTGAGATCCCCAAACATACCTCTGTATTAAATTTCATCAATAGCTTCTTTGACCGCAACGACACGACTGACATAAACGAACATCTCTCCAATTCGTCCAAGACAGCAAGGACATCTTGCTAAGACGAGTTCACAGGTGCTGGAGCCATCAGCCATGTCTCGCAGGTCATCGGTGTCGTCGTTGACGTCCGTTTTTCGACTGGATTGCCGCCGATCCTCACAGCGCTGGAGGTTCTTGACAATCCCAATCGTCTTGCGCTCTAGGTCGCCCAACATTTGGGAGAGAACACCGTCAGGACCATTGCCATGGATGAAGTCGAGGGACTTGTCCGTGGTCAGAAGGTTTTGAACACGAGATCGCCCATCACGATCCTGATTCTCCTCGACAACAATGTGAGGATTCCCAGCAAAGCTCAAGTTCACCGACATCAAGCCGGCCTGAACACAATCCTCCAAATCCATATTAGTTGTCCAGAAAACTAAACCACAACCTGAGATTGTTTGAGAAAATTCCCCAACTTTTTCGCAAACTATTCCACCATACTCATCATATGAAACAAGGATAAAATCGAGGCTCATGGAATCGAAAATTCCCTTCCAAAGGCCATGCAAAGGACCTGGATTTAGAGACCAATGCACAACCTTGACAAAATGTTCTTCTTCCCATTTCCTCCTTCCATAGCTCGCTGCGCACTCCTTCTCCTTCCTTCTTTGCTTTCCAATTTGTCCTTGTCCTTCCGCTCAGCCTCCTTATCATCTACAACTTCTTGTCTCCTCTGATGCAATACTCTTTAACCCAACCCTATGATACCACTTGTTAGCCATTTACACCCACAAATATCTTAACATAGCAAAGAGTCAAACAAAACAAACGTGCACAGAAAACAGTCACACAGGAGATAAGCAATTTACGTGGTAAAAACCTTCTTCTCCACATGAGGGAAACCGGGACAATGGCAGAAACATCCTATTAGCAGAAACCATGAGATTACAGCTAGCCTTAGTCAACAGGGCAGTCTAAGAGAGGGCTTGAAGCCTTTTCTCAGAGGGCTTGAAGCCTTTTCTCATCAAATGTTTCTAAGGCATTGATATTTATAGACCTCCTCCTTTAGTTGTATAAAACTGAAAATATTTAATACTGCTTCTATATTTATTGAATAGTTTGAACAATCTTGTTGGAGAAACCACCTTGAACCAACTAGACCAATTTATGTCAATTAGTTGTTTCAACAGATTCTCCCATATGGACCTTCACAAAAAAAATCTCCTGCAATACAAATCCAGTCGTTCACAAAAAAAATAACCAATGGCTGATATCTTATTGGTCTCACTAGATTACATACAGTTGGATGATTGATTGGTGTTGTCTAACTGTTCTACGTTTTAGTCTTTTTCATCAAAATTATGTGATTTCACTCTGCACTAAATCACAATATTTTGTTGTTTAAATTGCATTTTTAAATGCAGAAATGAATTCAGCCAGCTGAAAAATACCTAAAACATCCTAATTATATAGAAATAACCACTCAAATCTACAGATCAACAATCAAACAAATATCACCTAAGATACATATGATGACTCCAAAATGGTTTATGAGTTAGATGCTCTTACATCAAACTCTCTACGTAAATCAAAAGCACTTCTTCATGTTGATGACCAAATCTGTCGTTGAATAGTCACTTAGATTATTCATATTTTTTTCATAAATTAGGTAGACAAATTAAAACCCTTCTTTTTCTTCCTCCAGTCCACACCTTAAACTCTACAAACCTTCTTTTCATCATCTTCATTTTCACTTTCGTCCTCATCCTAGTATTTTTCGGGCTCCTCAAATCTACTGCTAGCATCAATCTATATAATTCTTCTCCATTTACTCACCATCATTCGAATTCACAATGCTCTTCTTTCCTTCGGCTGCTATCTCAATCATCCACAATTTTAACTATTGCAATGTAAGCATATCAAGGTCCTACCTGTTACACTTATCTTCCTCCAAAGTGGCACTAATATGAGCAATTGATAACAATATTTGATCTCTTCAAGGCTCCACATTGTAAGAATTTGGCCAACTAATTTTTCTTTTTAAATCATTTTGTTCAAAGGAAATATCACAATATATTCTCAGTTCATCATCTTCATCATCATGATCACAATATGTTCTTAGTTTATCTTCATCATCATCGTCACATTCAACACATGACTCATGCTATTTCACATATTCAATAATAGGTTCATTTATTTCTTTAATAATTTTTTCTTTAAAATAACTTTTTTTATCTACTTCTTCAATTCTTTAGAATTGTTTATTTTTAACATCTTCAACAATTTTTCCTTTATTTTGTTGTTGCTCTCCAATC
>JASDQU010027689.1:19047-45030 GCA_032191745.1 Picea mariana | reverse complement strand
CCAAACAAATCACTAACCATGAAAACTCCACCATGTTCATGAGAAAAAGGAGGCAACGAAAAAAATTAGTCAAACCAACTATAGGTATATAGTGAAAGAATCCCTATATTTTCCAAATCTTAACAATTATAGGAGATACTAAAAATCCTATGAAGGAAACAATGCAAGCCCATGAAGAACAACCACAAGTAGAAGAAGGCAAACACGATAAAACTAATCTTCTGGGTACCAGTTGTTATCACACTAAATTGACTTGGGTCTTTTAGTTTGTTTTCAATCCTTTTTTAATCCTTATATTTTAAATTTTCTTTTAAAGTCTCTTCCCTTTAAAATTTATTTTTGGTAGGACCCATTAGATGATTAAAGTTTTTGAGTCTTAGCTCTAGTTTGATCCTCAAATTGATTTTTGATCCTTGAACCATTTTTAGCTCATGACTTATTTTAGTCCCCTTCATGACTTGGCCCTAGGTCGATCCCTCCCATGACTAGATTGATGTGACATACCTTCCTCCTCACTCATGATCTCATAGGAATGCCTCATTGTCCTTGCTTACCTGTCCATCACATTTTGAAGTGGATGCACTGCTTACTCATCAGGAATTTCCGTAGAGCCTATCACGTTCATCATACTTCCACCTCGAGTCATGATTTCCATCACTGATGTCATGTTTCTTGTTTTTAGTGCCAGCAGTTAGTTAAAGATGATTTCTATATCTTGCATCTATGAGCCCTAGTAATGGTTTATAGTTTTGAAAGGATCAACAGTGATGTGTTGTGCAAATTCACAAGTTTTGATTAGGTGACAACAAGGCAACCAAGTTTGAGACTGAAGTGGGTTCGAGGGCCAAAGTTTTCACAATCTCATCCTGATATTTTGTTGAAGATTCCAACAGGTGTCTACTCCACAGGTATCGCATGTTCCCCTCTCTGCATTTTAATTTTCACAAGAAATTTTTTCTCTGGTTTTGGTTTGCCAAGTTTGCACAGTCACAAAGGGACTCATCTCTGTGTGATATCCTTGTCTTCTTTCTTTTACATACATGTTTCTTCATTAACCGTGTCTAAGTTTGATTACTGTTGCTCGCCTTATCCATTGAAATTGCAAGCCTGGAAATAGTCTATCCTCTGCGTATGCGTTGCGCTACCCAGAGGCACTGCCTAAACCCTCTCTACCTTCCTTGTTTCCTTTCATCTGGGATCTTAACATTTTTATTCAATTGCAAAGGGCCAATTTTGGATTAATCCCTCACTGTTTACAGTCCAGAATACCTATACATGCCTAAGGGTATAATTCCTAAAGTTGACCTTGGCCTACTAGCATCAGTTTGTCTAAAAGGGTCAACATTGTACATTTGGATCCTAAGTTAAATATTTTATGGTCATTACCATCCCTCAAGACTTTTATAAGCCCTCATTCTGAGCCATGGAGACTCCTCAATCGAGGAAGACACACAAAGGTGGCAAGGTGGTTAGGACAGAACCGATGGACATGCATCTTTTTGATACAGAGCCCATGGCAAGGGAGGCCTTTCAAAGAGTAGGGTGCCTCTCTTTCTGTCAGAACATGCAGAGAGGCCATCCAAAGGTAGCAAGACAGTTTGCATTAAGTTTTGATGGCAGGAAAACCAAGGTTGGGGATTTGGAATTTGAGGTGACTGAAGCCTCTATCTCAGCTGCAACATGAATTCCCATTTCAGGTGAAAAGTGGTTCAAAGCCATGAATTTGAGTTCATCCTATGCTAAAGACTCTTCAAACCTGAATATCAAGCCAATGATTTGTCTAAGAGTATGCCAAGGAATCAATTAATTGAACAATTTGACAACATTTTGAAGATCATACTGAGATATTTTACATGTGAAGGGAGATTTAACACATTGTACCAATACCATATAAGGATGTTGCTACATTTTACTGGTAAGGTTGAGATGAATATTCCTTATTACCTATTAAGGAACATAAGTAAAATTTCAAACAGGATTCAATCCAAATATAAGTATGTGGATTCTAGCCTTTTCCACTCTGGATTGATCAGAATGCTAATCTTTGAGGAATTGGGAAAGAAAGAGATTTCATGGGAGAATTTTGTGGTTAGTTTTCACTTCAATATGGATCTAGCATCTACTCCTCTATCATGGATTGTAGGTCTTTTATCACTCACCAGTGTTGTTAAAGTAGGGAGCAATAGGAAGAGAAAGGATAGAGCTCCTTTTCAAGTTTCAAAGGTTAGCAAGCAGGTCATAAGAGTTGAGGAAGAAATTGATATGCAAATAGTATCTCTACCATCTATACAGGCTTATAAGCGTTTAACTATCTAGGTTTTGAGTTTTTGCTAAGTTCTAGCTTCCCACAGTGGTAAAAGGCACTACCTATTGTACGGTCAAGGAAGCTAGTAAAATGGTTTTGTCATCATGAAAGACCAAAAATTTATCTGTGCATGTTCAAGATTGAAGGCACTACGTTTTTGGCAATGCTACCCAAACCTGTACACAAACGCAATGTAAGTGGCACTACCGAATGGTGCTATATAATATTGGGTAGAGAACATAGTTGACACATAGACACAACATAAGTAACGCTACCTAATATTGGGCAGAGAACAGAATTGGCACACATGCGCAACACAGGGGCGCTACCTACAGGTGCTACCTAATATTTCACAGAGGGAAAAGGTTAGAAAACATATGTAGCACAAAGGCGCTACCTATAGGTGTTACCTTTTCTCCTTGTAGTACGCTACCCAGATTTTCTACCCAAGGAAGCTGCCCAACAAACACCAGGGATCTAGGAGGACAAAGATAACACTTTGGGATAAATTAATGATGGAGAAGGTTGTGGAAACATCAACTGGCATCATGAAGGCAACCAAATTCTTTGAAAGACACATGGAAAACAAGGAGCTGTGTAACAAAAGGGAATCAATTTAGTTCGAATTTTAGTTGGATTAGTCACCAACATTTTCCTGTTTTATAGTGTAGGTGGTTAGATAAGTTGTTAGAGGAAATAAATGTTTAGAGTTTTTCAAGGGAAGGAGGCCATCTCGTGTCTCCAACTATTGCTTCCCTTTTTGTTATAAATAGATAGATCAATTGCTTTAGTAGGTTCGGATGGTTGATAAAGGCTCCCTTAGACTGTAATATTTTGATGAAGTAACTGTGATCTAGTGATGTACTGGACTTAAGAATTTTTGACTAATAGAAATCATCTTCTCTTTCATCTTATTTTCTTTTGATGCTAAATGTTCATGCTTTGAATGATTCACATGAATGATTGTCGTGATGTTATGATGGATGTTTAACCCTTATGTTATCATGATGTTTATTTAGCTTCCTTAGTTTTTCAGTTCAAGAAGATCTTGTGTTAAGAAATTTTCCTCCTTAGGCTTTTGTGGACCTGATGTTTACAGCAACCCCTACACTTCTCTCATTCAAGTCTTCCCTCTATTCATACTTACTCCCAAACTACTGATTGAATTTAGCCAAGGCCTTAATTGATGGTGCATGCTAGCCCTGTTATCTGAGTTAGAACATTATCATTTGAGTCCTTTTCCATTTGACCCTTTAAACACCCTTACACCCACTTATAACTTGATGGGTACTGGGTTTACCTTCCATGCAATCGGAAGGTGACTCCTAGTGCTAACATTCTTGGCTCCATTTTCGGGGAACGATTTGAAGACTTTTACCTAGGATTAAATGACACAATATACTAGTCCTAAAGGTGCATTAGAACTCAGTATCTTGAAGATTACATCCTACACCTAGCGACTCCATTATTTCAGCTCTGGCACCTAAAGGCATACATACAAGATCAAATCCACAACTACCTTTGGTTCCACCTGAGGCTAACCTAGAGAATATAATAAAGAAGGGAAAACCTTCTCTGAAAAGTTTTTTTGCTGCTGCTACAAGTGTTTCTGGTCAGTTGCCTGATCCCACTCTTGATACTCTAGTTGTTTTATCAAATAATCTTTCTTTACCTTCTGCTGAAGTATCTAAAAAACATGATTTTGAAGATTTTCCTGTTGAATACTCTTCCTTTGAAACAAAATTGAAAGAAGAAAACATTGATATATTCTCTTCCCTTGATATTGAGAAGTGTTTCAGTCTTGATATTTTTGAAGATTTCCCTACTTTAGGTTTTCCTACACCTCTTTCTGTTAAAAATTTTGCTTCCAAAGAAGTAGGGACTTCATCTCCCTCTCAGACCTTACCATCCTCTTCCGAGACTCAACTTGTTGTTGTGAAGACTAAAACTCCCCCCTTTATCTGTTCCTTCTTCTCCTAATCTACACACAACCAAGTCTCCTTCTCCTCCTTGTTCACCTAGAATCCAAAATCAAATGGCAGTTGTTAACCCCCCTACAAATAGGATGGATGCCATAGTGGCTACAAGATATGATCCTCTAGTCTTACCTCAGCGAATGAATGCTCTTCCCCTTGCATATTATTTGAAATACATGCCCAAGTTTATTGGAGAAGAAGATATAACAGCTGAGGAACATCTTTTTGCTTTCTATAGCTATGCAGATAACCAAAATATTGAAAATGAATATGTTTGGATGAGGGTTTTCGTCCAAATCCTTTTTGGTGAGGCTAGGAAGTGGTTTAGGTGTCTGGCCCCTAGATACATTACTAGTATTGAGGCATTGGGGTGACAAAAAAGATTTTTTGTACTACATCACCAAATTTGGATCTTTGAAAAGGAAAGAAGGAGAGTCGGTCTCTGACTTCTCTAAAAGATTTAACAAAATGTACAAGAAGATCCCTGATGAGATCAAACCCACTGAAACCATGGAAAAAATCACTTATGCCAGTGCTTTTGACCCCGAGTTCTTCCTTCTATTGAGAGAGATAAGGTCACCTTCCTTAGTTCATATGCAAGATGTTGCCTTAGAGGTAGAATCCAACATAATGGCATTAGATAAGATTAGGGGGAAATATGATAGAGATAGGAGAAAAGAAAGGGATGAATCTTCCACTTCTAAATCTCCTGTTGTTCATTCACAAGTAGATGAGTTGACCAAATTAGTAAAATCTCTTTCCACTGAAATTGAAAAATTAAAATCAGAAGGAAAAATGACGTATAGAAATGCTCAGAACAATGATAACAGAGGCAACTAAAGGAGATCAAATAATGCTCCCCAAATCTTTCCCAGAGATCCTAGAAACAAAGAGAGACATGATCATAGGGTACAAGATCCTTTGAAAAATAATTTAGTGGCTGATGAAGAAGAAGAGGAGGTAGAAGTTGATCCTGAGATTCACTACTTAGGTGATACATCCCCATCCCCACACTTGACTCAATCCTCTTATGAGAAATCTTTAATGGATATTCAAATTAATGAGTTAAGCAAGGGAGAGAAAGAAAAGGAAAACGCTAGTAGATATAATCTGATATCTAAGAAGAATGAAGAACAAACTGATGCCCCTAATCAGCCTGGTCAAAAAGGAGATTTTTCCAAGGCTGTGATAGTGAGCAACAAGGAAAAAGACTTTCAAAACTCACAAGTTCTGATAAAAAATCCTCCTCTTGAAACCAAAGAGATTTTGAAGCCTTCCCCTTCCTTCAGTTTTGAGAATGAGATCCAGAAAATAAAGATCCCTGTAACTTTTTTTGAATTGATAAAAAATGAGGATTTTAAAAAATATTTATCCAAAATGTTATAGCCAGAATCATCTCCAAATTCCACTGACTCAATAAATATGCAAGATGAAAAACCAGCAGTGATTTTAGTTCCTTTGATAGAAGACAAATATGACTCATCCCCACCTTTCTACATGCCACTGAATATACATGATAAGGTGCTACACAATTGTCTCATGGATTCAGGGGCATCCCACAATCTTATGCCAAAATATGTTATGGATGAACTTGGGTTAGAAGTCACAAAGACCTATCATGAATTATATTCTTTTGACTCCATAAAATTCAAGTGTCTTGGAGTCATCAAGGATATGGTGGTGACCTTATTTCAGATTCCCATGAAGAGTATACTTATGGATATCATAGTTTCTGATGTTCCCCCAAAGTTTGGCATGCTCTTGTCAAGATCCTGGATAAAAAGACTTGGGGGAACCTTGCAAATGGATATTTCTTATGCTACTATTCCTGTTTTTGGGGGGGACAATAGAAGAATTTACAGGGAAGCTCAATTGGCTTACATCATTAGTGATGAAGCAAATCCCACCAATCACCTTGTTTTTTCTTTTGATACAGATCTGGGATCTAGTATTTTGCAGCTCACTAATGCTCCTGAAGCCCCTTTAGAAATAAAAAAAAAGTCCATCAACTTTTCTGAAGAGCATCTTCTAACCACTTATGTCTAGAAGATGTTCTTTGATGGAGCCTCTTCCAAGGAAGGTGTTGGTGCTAGGGTGATCTTTGTCTCACCAACTCAAGAAACTATATCTTTGTCATATAAACTAGAATTTGAGACTACTAATAATGTGGCAGAGTATGAGGCTCTTGTATTGGGGTTGGGGGAAACTAAAGACACGGGGATAGAAGAGATATCAGTATTTGGGGATGCTAAATTGATATTCCATCATATTAAAAATATTTATCAAACAAAGCACCCTAGGCTTAGATCTTATAGAAATGAAGTGTGGGATTTGGTGGACAATTTTTTCTCTTATTTTAATATATCATTCATTCCTAGAGAAGAGAATACCATGGTTGATTCTTTGGCTATATCAACAAGCAACTTCTAATTCCTATACCACCAAAAATCAAGTATGATGTAGAAGTCAAATATAGGACTTCTATACTGGACAATGTAAAATATTGGAAGGTGTTCGAAGATGATTTAGAACTTCAAAATTTTCTTGAGACTGTTGATGAATTTTCTGCATAACACATTGATCATGATCATGATTCAGAAGTCACTCCTCATGCTAATGTTTTCCTCAATAAAATTGCTAATCATCATATTGTGCAGCTACCTAGTAATCATATACCAAAGGGACTAGTTCCTTTGGAAAGATTATTTTATGGGAATGATGTGGCATTGAAAGGGAAGGTATCCACTGATGATGCATATATAACTGAGTGCAATGTGGGCACTGAAAAGGATCCAAAATACGTCAAACTATCAAGCAACCTATCAGAAGAGGTGAGGGAAGAATATACTAAGTTGTTGAAAGAATTTGCTGATGTATTCACTTGGACTTATGAAGATCTCAGAACTTATGACACAAGCATAAGAGAGCACAAGATCCCATTAAAGGAAAAAACCAAACCCTTCAGGAAAATTTTGAGGCAAATCAATCCTATGTTGCTGCCTATCATGGAGAAAGAAGTTAAGAATCTTTTAGATGCAAAAATTATCATTCCTTTGAGGTATTCTGAATGGGTAGCCAATTTGGTCCCAGTAAGAAAAAAGAATGGAGAAATCAAACTTTGTGTTGATTTTTGAAATCTGAACAGAAGCTCAAAGAAGGATAATTACCCTTTACCCAAGATGGAGCACATATTACAGAAGGTGACAGGAGTAGCCAGGATGTCTATGTTTGATGGATTTTTCAGATACAATTGGGTCTCTATTTTTCCAGAAGACAGGGAGAAGATGGCCTTTACCACTCCTTAGGGTACATTTATGTACGCCAAGATGCCCTTTGGTTTGATGAACATAGGGGAAACTTTTCAGCGAGCTATGGACATAACATTTATTGGAGAAAAGGATAAGTTTGTTGTTATCTATTTGGAAGACATAACAGTGTATTCTCAATCTGATAAAGAGCACTATGATCAATGCAGAAAATTTGGCCTCTCTTTGAATCCGAAAAAAATCATTGTTTTCCATGAAAGAAGGAAAATTATTGGGGAATATCGTGTCAGCTGAAGGGGTAAGGATTGATTCCAGCAGGGTTGATGCTATACAAACTTTCTCACTTCCTAGATCTAAAAAAGAGGTACAATCTTTTCTGGGAAAAATCAATTTTTTGAGAAGATTTGTGTCAAATTTTGCTGAGTTAGTTAAGTATATCATAGCCATGCTGAGGAAGCATAGTGAAATCAAATGAACTGCTGAGGCCCATGATTCTTTTGATCAAATAAAGGAAGCCTTGACTGAAACTTCGGTTCTTGTCAGCCCTGACTACTCCAAGGACTTTCTTATTTTTTCTTTTGCCTCTTTTGATACAATAGTAGCAGTCCTATTGCAGAAGAATGTTGAAGGCTTAGATCAACCCATTGTCTTTTTCAGCAGGGCATTGAGAGATGTTGAACTCAAATATGACATCATGGACAAGTAAGCCTATGCATTAGCTAAAGCTCTTAAGTCCTTCAGAGTTTATGTCCTGCATTCAAGAGTTATTGCTTATGTCCCACCAGCTATTGTAAAAGAAATTCTTATTCAGCTTGATATAGACGAAAAAAGGAGAAAGTGGATTGCTAAATTACTTGAATTGGATTTGGATATTAGGCCTACCAAATTGGTTAAAGGCCAGGGTTTAGCCAAGTTCTTGGTTGAATCAAATTTCTCAGCATTGGGAGTGAATTTCATCCTCTCATGTTTATAAAATCAGTAAGCTAAGATAACTAATAAAGGTCCTCGGATCATTTCTACATTGGAAAATTGCAGCTGGTACAAGGACATTATATTTTTTCTGCACAAATTACAGCCTCCAAGTGGTATGGAAAAGAACAAGGTGAGGGACTTAAAACTCAAATCAATAAAGTACTGCCTTGTTGATCAAATTTTGTATTGGAAGGATCCATTAGGAGTGCTCTTGAGATGCCTAGACCCCCAAGAAGCCCAAAAGATTATGTATGATTTTCAAGACAGTTGATGTGGGGGGCATCATTATTGGAGAACCATGGCATACAAGATCCTCAAGGCTGGGTACTTCTAGCCCAGTTTGTTCACTGATGTTTGTGATAAGATCATATCCTTTGCTAAGTGTTAGAAGTTCTTTAGAAAGAAACATCTTAAGTCTTTTCCATTAAATCCTGTAGCATCCTCAGGACCCTTCCAGTAGTGGGGCCTAGATTTTATCAGGGAAATCCATCCCACTTACAGTGGTCAACATATATGGATTTGACTACTACAGATTACTTTACTAAATGGATTGAAGTTATTCCCACAAGGAATGCTTCACACAAAGTGATCATTGGTTTCCTAGAAGACATCATAGCAAGCTTTAGGTGTCCTAACAGAATCGTCACTGATAATGATGCATCATTCAAGGCTGAACCATTGATTCATTTATGTGAATAGTTTGGGATCATTTTGATTCATTCCACCCTTTACTATCCTCAGGGAAATGTGCTTGCAGAATCCTTGAACAAAAGAATTATAAAGATCATTAAAAAGTTGTTAGAGGATAACAAAAAGGCATGGTATTTGAAACTCAAATTTGCTCTATGGGCTGACAGAGTGACAGTGAAAAGGTCCTTGGGACTTTCCCCTTTCGATATGGTATATGGAGTTGGGGAATTTTTTCCTTCTCATCTTGCCTTATCTATGGAAAAATTCTTCCAAGATTATCAAGGGGAACTTGATCATATGATCAGAAGGATTCAATAGCTGGTTGAAGTGAAACAGACCCAAGAGAATCTTGTAGACAAAGCATTTGACCATCAACTGAAGATCAAACAGGCTTTCGACAAAATGATGAACAAAGAAGATTTTCAATTGGGAGATTTGGTTCTCAAGTGGGATGCATCGAAGCAAGATAAAGGAAAGCACAGTAAATTTGAAGCTTTATGGATCGGTCCTTTCAAAATCTCTAAGGTATTCTCTAATAACACTTTCAAGTTGTAGAATATGGAGAATGAAGGGGTTTTTTGTGGCCTTCTCAATGGGAATTTCCTGAAAAAGTACTTTGCTTGAGCCTTGAGTGGCTCTTCATGTCATTGTAAATATCATTTTCTTTTTATTTTTGTTTCAATAATTGACCCCATAGCCCTAGGATAAGGAAAAAAATCTACTTATTCTTGGCAGCCCGCAGAGGGCATGTCATCCCCTATGGAGCCAATGTTATCACACTAAATTGCCTTGGGTCTTTTAGTTTGTTTTCAATCTTTTTTTAAGCCTTAGATTTTAAATTTTCTTTTAAAGTCTCTTCCCTTTAAAATTTATGTTTGGTAGGACCCCTTAGATGATTAAAGTTTTTGAGTCTCAGCTCTAGTTTGATCCTCAAATTGATTTTTGATCCTTGAACCATTTTTATCTCATGACTTATTTTGATCCCCTTCATGATTTGTCCCCAGGTCGATCCCTCACATGACTAGATTGATGTGACACACCTTCCTCCTCATTCATGATCTTGTAGGCATGCCTCATTGTCCTTTCTTACCTGTCCATCACGTTTTGAAGTGTATGCGCTACCTACTCATCAGGCAATTCTATAGCACCTATCCACACGTTCATCATACTTCCATCTCGAGTCATGATTGCCACGACTAATGTCATGTACCTTGTTTTCAGTGCCATCATTTAGTTAAAGATGATTTCCATATCTTGCATTTACGAGACCTAGTAACGGTTTATAATTTTGAAAGGCTCAATAGTGATGTGCTATGCAAATTCACAAGTTCTAATCAGGTGACAACAAAGCAACCAAATTTGAGACTGAATTGGGTTCGAGGGCCGAAGTTTTCGCAATCTCATCCTTAGATTTTGTTGAAGATTCCAACATGTGTCTACTCCACAGGTATCCCATGTTCCCTCTCTGCATATTAATTTTCACAAGAAATTTACGCTTGGGTTTTGGTTTGCCAAGTTTGCACAGTCGCAAAGGGACTCGTCTCTGGATGATAGCCTTGTCTTCTTTCTTTTACAGACCTGTTTCTTCATTTTCCATGTCTAAGTTTGATTACTATTGCATGACTTATCCATTGAAATTGAAAGCCTACAAATAGTCTATCCTCTGCCTATGCATTGCGCTACCCAGAGGTGCTGCCTAAACCCTCCCTGCCTTCCTTGTTTCCTTTCATTTGGGAGCTTAGCATTTTTATTCAATTGCAAAGAGCCAATTTTGGATTACTCCCTCACTGTTTACACTCCAGAATACCTGTACATGCCTAAGGATATAATTCCTAAAGTCGAACTTGGCCTACTAGCATCAGTCTGTCTAAAAGGGTCAACATTGCACATTTGAAGCCTGAGTTAAATATTTTCTGGTCATTACCATCCCTCAAGCCTTTTATATGCCCTCATTCTGAGCCATGGAGACTCCTTAATTGAGGAAGACACACAAAGGTGGCAAGGTGGTTAGGACAGAACCGGTGTACATGCATCTTTTTGATACAGAGCCCATGGAAAGGGAGGCCTTTCAAAGAGTAGGGTCCCTCTCTTTCTGTCAGAACATGTAGAGAGGCCATCCATAGGTAGGAAGACGGTTTGCATTAATTTTTTATGGTAGGAAAACTAGGGTTGGGGATTTGAAATTTGAGGTGACTGAAGCCTCTATCTCAGTTGCAACAGGAATTCCCATTTCAGGTGAAAAGTGGTTCAAAGCCATGACTTTGAGTTCATCCTATGCTAAAGATCTCTTCAAACCTGAATATCAAGCTAATGATTTGTCTAAGAGTATGCCAAGGAATCAATTAAATGAATAGTTTGATAGAATTTTGAAGATCATACAGAGATATTTTACATGTGAAGGAAGATTTAACACATTGTACCAATACCATATAAGGTTGTTGGTACATTTTAATGGTAAGGTTGAGATGAATATTCCTTATTACCTGTTAAGGAGCATAGGTAAAATGTCAGACATAGTTCAAGCCAAATATAAGGATGTGCATTCTATCCTTTTCCACTATGGATTGATCAAAATGCTAGTCTATGAGGAATTGGGAAAGAAAGAGATTTCATGAGAGAATTTTGTGGTTACTTCTCACTTTAATATGGATCTAGAATCTACTCCTCAATCATAGATTGCAGGTCCTTTATCACCCACCAGTGTTGTTAAAGAAGGGACCAGTAGGAAGAGAAAGGGAAGATCCCCTGTTCAAGTTTCAAAGGTCAACAAGGAGGTCACAGGAGCTGAGGAAGAAACTTTTCCTTCCCCACAAAGAGATTTTTCACCACCTCCTCCACAAGGGTTGGAAGAGGTGCCTTCTTCTACCAAATCTACATCCAAGAAAGGGAAGAAACTACTCTTCCCCTCTTCTCCTCCAGCAGTCAAAATCAAGGGTAAAATACCTTTCAAAAGGTCATCAATTCCTAAGGATGTTTTCAAAGAGCAGTCTTTACCAGAAACCCTTATTCAAAAGCAAAAGGGTAAAGGCATTAAAAATCCCGTGGAGGAGAAACAATTATCCCCTGTTCAAAAAGGGAAGTGTAAAGGTACTAAAATACCTTTGGAGAGGAGATATGAAACCTCTGTGAAAGACTCTGAGAAGCTTGTGGAAAGAAAAGAAGAAACCCCTATGCAGAGGAAGAAAGGTAAAAGCAAAGCCACCAAGAAACCTGACGAGGCAGACAAATCAATTCCTATGCAGGTGGAAGAGGAGATTGAGAAAAAACCTATTGAGACTGTTCATGTCTCTACTTCCCCTGATGGTCAGACATTCAAAAGGTTAATAAGGCAACTTAAGGATGCTAGGAAGGAGGTGGCTCAATTGAAAAAGGAAGCCATATCTGACAGAGCCAAGATGACAGAGCTTATTGATGGCTATAGTCATACCCTTGACTTGAAAAGGTTTGCAATAAGAAAGGCTCAACCACTTCATAGGAAGCTCCAAAACCTTTATAGGTAGAATAGAGGTTTCCAATCCCGGAACAGGAAACTCAAAGAAGAATTGCAGAATTTCTGAGATGAAGTAGCTTAGAGAAACTTATAGGTATTGGTTGAAGCTGCTATTGAGAAAGAGACATAAGTAGTCAAGGAGAGCATAGCCCTAGTCAAGAAGTCTGTCATTGCTAAGAAGAAAAATCCTACTGTGAAAAATGAAGATCCTCTTTCTACTAGAAAGAGTGTGAGATTAAGTGTCAAAATGACAAAATAGCTGGTAAAAGGTAAGACCCATTTTTTAGGACGGTTCCTTTTTGGAAGGGTTAATTGATATGCAAATATTATGTCTGCCATCTATACAGGCTTCTAAGCATTTAACTATCTGGGTTTTGAGTTTTTGCTAAGTGCTAGCTTCCCCCAGTGGTAAAAGGCACTACCTATTGTATAGTCAAGGCACCTAGTAAAATGGTTTTGTCATCATGAAAGACCACAAATTTCTCTATGCATGTTCAATATTGAAAGCATTGCATTTTTGAAAATGCTACCCAAACCTGTACACAGACACAACGTAAGTGGCGCTACCTAATATTGGGCAGAGAACAGAGTTGTCACACAGACACAGCGTAAGTAGCACTACCTAATATTGGGCAGAGAAGAAAATTGGCACACAGACGAAACAAAGGGGTTCTACCTACAGGCGCTACCTAATATTTCACAGAGGGTAAAGTTTATTATGCATATGCAGCACAAAGGCGCTACCTTTTCTCCTTGTAGTACGCTACCCAGATTTGCTACCCAAGGAAGCTGCCCAACAAACACCAGGGATCTAGGAGGACCAAGCTAACCACTTTGGGATAAATTAATGATGGAGAAGGCTGTGGAAACATCATATGGCATCATAAAGAAAACCACATGGAAAACAAGAAGTTGTGCAGCAAAAGGAAATCAATTCAGTTTGAAGTTCAGTTGGATTAGTCACCAACTATACAACGGGTTATAAAATCAACATGCACTCAGAATAAAAAGGAATCATGCGCATGTGCACCACTCAAAAATGATGGAAAAGTGCACATGTTCCCGATGTACGAATGTGGATGCAAAAAGCCTCGCACACGTCAGAATGACACATTTATGATTTTAGTCAGACTTCCACCCACTTTTGGTTCATCTCCCAATTTGATTTGACACCCAAATCTGAGATGAATCTGAGTGGGGGGTTGGTCAAAGACCTAAGGGTGCCCTAAAGAGCCCCTTGTTCACACTAAATATTGGTTGAATAATGCCTCAAATCTTTGCTATAAAAAGAGGCCATGGGTGCACCATATTTCTAGGAATCCATTTGTATTGTTATGCTTCCTATATTCTCTTGGAGGATCCTCTTTCCTTATCAAGAGCATATAAGAATCATTTCATTGAGCTATTCACATCACCTCTTGAGTGAATGATCTTTGGATTTCTTCACCATTTCCTTCAAGTTTTCTATTTGTAAGAAGAGCTCAATCATTGGGGGTTCAAGAGCCCTCCCTTGGAGGAAGAGGGGACCCATAAGTCTCCCTTTCTCTTTGGTTTTTTTACACTAATACAATCCTATCCATTGGTGGCATGAAAGTTGTTTGTTTTTTTTATTCTAATATCTTTATGCACCTTAGTTTAGTTTCTTTCATTGTTCTTAGATTAGTATTTTGTTTATTTCTTATGCTTGGTGTTTCTAACTCTTGCACTCATCTATGTCCTATATAGCTAACCCAACTAGACTTGTAAGCATCCTTATTTTGCTCATTTAGGTGATGAAAGGGACGCAACAGATTGGAAACTCCACTGGGGATAGGTATCAAGTTCCTTCCCATTTGGGTCATTTGAGCACTTCCTTTTTGTTTATTTAAATTTCAGGAACCATAACCGGCCCAAGCATGCCTGCAAAAAGTCAAATTCGAAGCTGAGCTAAGAGAATTTGATCTGAAATTTTCTTCCCGACAGTGTAACAGAAAGTGCGTGGGTTTTTTGACCCACAGGCGCATCTTCCGAGCAATTGCACTAAAATCACTATGTTTCTCAGCACATTCTGTGCACCTGCACCAAAAGGTCATTTTTTATTTGCGCATTGGCGCCACATGCGCCTTTGTCTACTCTGCGACCCGCACATCTGTCCAAAAAATAAAATATTGTAAGGGGTTTTGTGATCTGTTGAAGGCCCATAGCCTTCTTAAGCTTGATTATATTCAAATTGTAATATGCACCACACTTAGATACCCTCTCTGCATGAAGGGTTAGTCAAAACATAGGCACTTAGGGGGTTAATATCCAAATTTATCATCATTTTTCTTTCATTTTTCCACATGGGTGGCTTGCTTTGATTAAAATTGAGTTAGAATCATTCTATATCACATATAATAACACTTGCATTAGGACCAGAAATTGGAATTCAATCATTGAGTATGCTCTTCTCTCGCGCCATAGAGCGATCTTGAGAATCATAAAAAAGTATTGAGGGAAAATTTCATCTCCCTTAAAAAAGACAAAATATTTAGGAGAGGACAACAACCCCCTCAGGACTCCTCTTAGTTTCTTTTTCAAACACATCTTAAATTTTTAAGGGCCCATACATTCCCACATGCTACAAAGATAGGATAGTGTTGAAATCTACTTTCTTAGATTAAATCTCTAGGGAAGTTTAAAGATTTTGTAACGGGCCCATACATGCCCACATGTCCACAATCTAGGATAGTTTTTGAAGCTTTCTTAGATTAAATCACACTGTGGAGTTAAAGGATTGGTAAGGACCCACATGTCCACATGCTAGTTATCTAGGGAATTTAAAATTCTTCAAGGTTGTACCAATGACATATAGTAACTTAGGTAATCAAGACTTGTAAGGACCACACGAAATCCACATGCAACAAGGTGACACCTAACATATTAAAAATTTGGCACACTTTCACTCATTCACACACAAAGTCACTACTCACTCACATAATTTCATCTAGAAATCGTGGAGGTTGAAGTAAGTTTCCTCCAAAGGGATTCCAAAATGCCCCACCCTTTTCTTGACGAGACTATCCACTCCCACTTAATTTCAACGAGATTGGTTCACAAGCCCAATCTCTCAAACAACCACATCTAAATTTTTTCTAAAAACTCACTAAGTTTTCCTCCACAGGAGGTGCCAAAATAATTTTTTTAGTCTAGGTAGGATCTTAGGGATAGGTATCCAAATAACTCCTCGTTATCTGGTTCTCACATATTCAAAACATTAGAAGTTGACAAATAGGGAACTTTTAAATCCTCCAAGTCAAGTGTTCCTACACCATAAGGCAGGGAGATATCCATGAAGGGTTGAAGGCCGAGGTCTGGTTGTTCTATGCATCCCCCCTTGAGGAACCCACCTCTTGGATGGGATCCATCCCGTGACCCATTTCTGAGGCCGAAAATCTAAATGCCACATTTTGACTGAGGTACCTAGTGACCAAATTTTAGGACATCTACCCAGGTGGAAATTGTGGGCTGCAATTGCATCTTGATTGGATTTTGTGTGGCTATTGGGAAATATCACCAGCTCTTTCAGGATATGCACCCTTTACCCCTCATTATGATTGATTGTTTCATCCTTCACTATTTCCTCTTCCGGTAGCTTCAGACCCCATTGTTGAGTACTATTGGAAGGTCCATTTCTATTTGAGAGGAAGGACATTACGTCTTTTTAGGACACGAGCATTTGTTTTATTTGTTCTCCCAAGTGGACAAAATCCACCTATTCACATATATGCTTCTTTATAAATTAATTTTTGTATGATCCCCTTGCAATTACATGTGATTGTGAAATATATTGTGAAGGTCCAAAAATTATAGCAAAGACTCTTGTTCATTTATTGATCTCATCACCATTTTCACACATCCACTTGGCTAGTCAGACATCATAGGGGACCCACAAAATCCTCGTCATTCCATACACTTGCTAAATCTCCCTCCTATTCTAGGGGGAGTTCCTAGTCTTCCCAACTCATCGAATCCACCTTCTCACAACCTTGTGAGTGCTACTCTCTTGGGATCAACTTTTCTTGGTTCCACTTTACTTGGGTCCACTTCCCAAGGTCAACCATCCACTCGCTCTCCTTTACACGAAAGCGAGGGGCCAAATTCTTCCCAAGGGGAAAGTACAACCCCACCTAGCCCCCCTCATGGGTCTACTACACAAAACACTCACACTATGGCTGGAAATAATCCTCCACCACCACCCCAGATGCCATACTTAGCTTCCCTCAACATACTAGATCTGACTAAGATCACCAATGATCCTATATTGCACGACCCCACTTGGCCTACAGTGCATACCAAACTACCTTTAGACATCTGCAAGTTTGAAGGAAAAGTAGAAGATGACCTAGCCAACCATATCATGACCTTTCACTTATGGTTCTCTTCAAACAACATCGTGGATGACTCCATCTGATTGAGGTTTTTTCAACGCACACTCACTGGCCCATTAACTAAGTGGTATGTATAAGAAAAATTTGGGTCCCATGTGACCTTTGAATCCTTGGCGAAATCATTTTTGACCTTCTTTCAACTACCAATTCATCATGACAATGGTCTCGAAATTCTCTCAAATTTTAAACAAACCTTCACCACACACATCATTGAAAACATTCACGAATGGCATTGGCGACGTAGTCTATGCAAAGATGAAGCCACCAAGAAACAATGCCTCAATTGGTTTCTTAAATCACTTGTTTCCCTTCTTTCCAAGGATGTGGCCACCACCTTCCCCCAGTCTGAATAAGAGGCCATCGGAAAGGATCAACAATTCAAACTCATGTATTCACAGTAAGGATACTTATATATGGTACTACCTAACGCCCCAATACCCATGCCATTCGGCCAAGACAAAACTGAGATGTCTCACTCCGCAGATGGATTGATTGGTAACACAACACACCACAATCCATATCCCCCACAAGCAACTACATATGGTACACCTTCATATCCGCTGACATATGGAGGAAATCCTTACTACCCTCCTCCCCCTTATCAACAACCATACCATGTTGCCCTCCCTCCACCCATAACTGGACCTCCGCCAACACCCATGATGCACCTGACTATTCAACCTAGTTCTGGAAACACCTCTACCTCTACTTACACCCTAAGCACTAGTGAAAGCACCATGCCTTCTTATGTACCTTACAGATCATTGCCACAACATAATCCATACTTTCCATTTCCTCATCTTCCCCAACCCACTACTTCTCCACAAGGAAAGCCACACGTCAAGGTTAACTTTTTTCAGTCCTCTCTCATTCAGCAACTCCACAATTTCAAACAACTGAATATGGGAAATCTGACCCATCAGTTGAATAATACCAAAAAGAAAGGAAAAAACCGAAACAATAATAATCTAGGACTAGGAGGGAATCACCCCCAACATAACCAACCTACCGGGGGCAACCACAATCAAGGGAACCAGAACCGTCAAGGGGGTAATAACAACGAACACCAAGAGAATAATAAAAACAATATCCAAACAAACTTCCCTTGTTCCCTTTGCGGTGAGTATGGCCATTATACTCTCCATTTCCCCCAAATCACTGACTTTAAAAGGATGAAAGACTCTGTGAATGGACCACGACCCCAGCACTGCCTACCCCTCAATAGGTCCCACAACAATATGTAAAACAACCACCCCTATCCATGCTGAAAAACCCCATTCCACACCAAGGGGTGATGAACACTCAATAGGAGATACACCCTGGCCCACCCTAGATGGGACAATATCCAAATCCTAGAAATCCTACAGATCGCACTATCCTCCTCACTAGAGAGGATGAAGTTCTTCTACAAACACATAGTCGTCAATACAATGCACCCCCTGGATCTTCTCCCATTACCTTGAAAGCACCCCCAGTCACAACTAGACCCCCTTTGATGATTCCTCTCCCTAATACTAAAACACCTCTTCATATTTCTCACATCTCACTGCGGGAGAATGTCAACAACCCTCAAGCTAGGGTGGCTCACAATTATAGTCTAGTCAATGACTTGGCACAGTCTCCTGCCTCCATGTTATTCTTAGAAGTCCTTCAAACCTATCCCACTCAACGTAAGTCATTACTTTCTGCCCTGGGGGAATTTGACCCTACTAATCCCCGACTCATCAAATTTGATCTTGATAGTAGGGAACCCCATCTCCCCGCTCTAGTAGCTTTCCAAATACCGGTTAAAATCCAAAACATCAGAGTTCATCAATGTATCATTGATGAAGGTGCATCCACATGCATCATGTCCAAATATGTATGGAAGAAACTTGGCTCCCTCGAACTCATACCATCCACCATCACTTTGAGAGCTTCTGATGGACGACCATCCTCTCTCGAAGCGATCTTCCAAAATGTCCCCATTGAACTCGGGGGAAAAACTATTCTTATTAACATTGAGGTTATCGATGTCCCACTCACTTACAATATCTTGTTTGGTTGTAGCTACATGTATTCTATGAAGGTAGTCGCCTCTTTTGTGTTTCAAACCATGATTTTCCCCCATAACGGGAATATCATCACTATCGATCAAGTTTCAAATTATGAGCCTAACCCTTACTCCAACATCGATAACATCCTCCCTTTTGTCCACACTAATCCCGATGCCTACCCACTCATCAAAATGGCCCCCAGAATTTTCAAAGACCCATCCTTGCTAGGAACATACCATGAAGCACCACCGCTCATCCATCCTTCAACATAGGTATGTGTCATCTTGTCCAATATAACTGAAAGTGGAGATACCCTTCCTCCGAATGAATCTTCTTTTATATATGATGTTCCATTAGTCACAGAGCTCCTCCCTCAGGAATCCCCTGATAACTCTTCAACTCCACCTATTCATGATTACACCCTCCCCCAGGGCCACATCTCGATTTGGGAGAAAATTCCCCAAGCCCTTACTCAAATCCCCTTCTTTTACCCCCCAGCAGGAATACAAGCTTTCCAAGTAGCCACAACACTTACCCTTCCTAATATGGTGCTGGAAATTCCATTCTAGTATCTACATCCACCAGCGATGGTCCCTCAATGATCCCTCCCTCCCCAAACAGAAGGAACCCTGATGCAGATTCCAATACTTACTCCCACCGCACCACCCTCACCCCCACTTGCTAACACCACCACTACAACTGGGGGTATATGAAAGAAGAAAGGTCCCATTGCTCCCCTCCCTCCTCAAGTACAACCTCCTTTCACTCTATGTGAGTAGGATGAACACCTCACCAATAAGTGTTCGTCTCTCCCTGAATTATGCAATTTAATTCAACTCCCTCGAGCAACAAAACTGCTCATCACTTCATCCAGTTCATCTAGTACCACCACTACCTCCACTACTGCAAGTAGAAAATGGTTGCGAACCAAATTTGCATGTGCCATCTGTTTAGAGTATGGCCAATACACTCACCATTTCCCTGCACTACCTCAATTTGGGCAGACACTAGTAGTAGTACGTCAGATATTTCATCAAGAACCCCCTCCATCCATGCCATCTCAAACACATGTCACCAACATCCATTATGTCATGACCTCCGTCAATGAATGTATGAGATGCCCTTTATCCCTCTGATAATCACTAGATCATTTCACATACCAATGTATTATGATCATTGAATACAGGCATTGCTAAATGGCCCTTATTCAAAATCCTACACCCCCCCCACTACCAGCAGAATCAATGATTACACCTACTCCATCACCTGAGGTTATTCATGTATTTTCCCCTGCGCCTGAGGCACTCCCTACTCCTTCATGGTTCCTAGATAGATTATATGAGGATTTTCCCCCAAATCCCCCAAATTCTCCAGTTTATTTCCCCACGAAAATTTTACGTCTGAATATCATTTTCAACCCACAGTATCTCGATATTTGTTTTATGTCAAGCGAACCATCACAACCCCCTTGCATCATCCCCCCTACCTCTTTACCACTAGAAGACAACCACACAGTGACATTCACCGATATTACTCCCTTGGATCCCCTATATTCTCGACAATTCCACTACGATGAAGACATCCTCGAGGAGTTAACTACGCCCAATTTCCCATAGGATCCACTCCATCACAAAGCACTCTTTCTTTCATAGGAATCCTTTGCGCCTCCTAACCGAGACCCCATATATGTAGTCAAAACCAAATATTTTCTCCCATTAGGGCATATAGATTGGTTCAATAACCCTATCCCTACCCCCGACGCTTTTGAAGAAGGCAACATGGCCAACATTTCCTCCACCGTCAAAATTGATATTTCCATCAAACTTGGAATTGTAGAGGAAATCACCATTGGCGCCGCATGCTCTCCTAAAGAACTTATAGCTTACAAAGCTCTCTTCTAGGAATACCAGGACATTTTTTCCTGGTCATACACAGAGATGCCTGGCCTTGATCCCTCTATTGGCGAACATCATATAGACACATGGCCTGATATCAGACCTGTCCGCGAAAAGAAACGTCCACTACACCCATCCAAAGCAACGACCATCAAGTTCAATATTGATAAATTATGCATCGTTGGGTTCATCTACCCCATCACATATACATCATGGGTCTCCAACCCCATCCTTGTTAACAAAAAACAGGGAACTATCTACATCTTTACGGACTTTCACGATCTCAATCACACCTATCCCAAAGACAACTTCCCAACGCCCTTTATCGACCAAATTATCAATGATTGCGCTGGCCACGAGGCTTTTTCTTTCATGGACAGTTTCTATGGATACAACCAAATTCAGATTCACTCAGCTGATCAATAAAAAACCACATTCACTACCCCCTAGGGTACTTTTTCATATCGTGTCATGCCTTTTGGCCTCAAGAACATTGGAGAAAATTTTCAATGGGCCATGACATACATTTTTCATGATTTGGCTCATATCATCCTCGCATACTTGGATGACCTCACCGCTTGGTCCAATAAATGCACTCAACACCTCGATGATTTATGGATCATCTTACAACGGTGTTGTCAATACAATATCCGCTTGAACACCCTAAAGTGCGTATTCTACGTCACCGCTGGACACCTCCTTGGGTTCATCGTGTCCCAATGCGGCATCACTGTGGACCCCCTCAAGGTCCAAGCCATCACACAAATTCCCCCACCATGAAATTTGTGCCAACTGCAGAGCCTACAAGGCAAATATAACTTTCTCCAATGCTTTGTCCCAGATTATGCCACTCGCGCACATTACTTCCTTCACTTGTTATGCCATGACATCCCATTCCAATGGGATGAACATGCTCAAGCCGCTTTTGATGATATTAAAGTGACACTCTCCAATGCCCTGTTGATTAGTCCACTTGACTATGAACATGGCTATATCCTCTACTTATCGGCATCAGCTGTCTCAGTAGCAGGCATCCTCGTCCAACTAGGGGATGATGACTGTGAGCATGTAATTTACTACATTAGTAAAAAAAAATCAGGGCCACCCTTGAAGTAAAATCATGAATAGAAACTCGCCCTTGCAGTTGTCCTAGTAGTCCAGAAACTGTGCCATTACATTCTACTTCGAACTACCAAAGTCGTAGCCAATTCCAACCCCATGCAATACTTTCTCAATCGTCAGAAAATTAATGGTAAATTTTCCTGATCGATCGTCATCCTTTAGGATTATGCCCTCAAATTTTCAACACCCAAGAGCAAGAAATCCCTCTTCCTTACCAAACTCATTACAACATTTCCCTCTGATACTACCAGTACTCCCTTCAATACTGACTTTCCCGATGAACATCTCTTTTACATCCCCTTGGATGATCCTTGGTACGATGATCTCCTCGTCTACCTCCGAATACAAAATTTTAGAAACCACCTCTCTCGGGACAATCACCGACATATTCATCACCAGGCCCCCCACTACCTCCTTCTCGGTGATATCTTATATCAGCGAGGGGTCAAAACCATACTTCATCTATGTTTGACCATCAATGAGGCTGATAGAGTCTTGGATGACTGCCACAATGGTGCCTACAGTTGCCATCTCTCTAGGATGTCCACCACCCATAAAATCATTCGCGCAGGCTACTTTCGGCCTACATTGTTTCACAATTGCATCCACGCTGTAAAGCAATGCGACAAATGTCATTTGTATGCCAAACAATCATGAGCACCACCTGCTCTTCTACACCAGGTCATTAATGTCGACCCCTTTTGAAAATGGGGCATAGACTTCATGACTTGAAACCCTCCATTTAGCAGTGGACATAAATACATCGTCATTGCAGTCGATTACTTCACCAAGTGGGTTGAAGCCATGCATACCTTCAACAACACTACTGACACTGCAATGTGTTTTTTCTTTAACCACATCATCTCCCTCCTTGGATTCCCACTACAACTAGTATTTGATCATGGGAAACACTTCTAGAATGAGATTTTCATCGAAATTTCATCTAGGTTAGGCTTCTCCCATGAGTTCGCCTCCCCATACTACCCTCAGTCCAACGGACAGGTAGAGGCAGTCAACAAGGTCCTCAAAAACATGTTGCAATGCATGGTTAACAAACATAAGACCAATTTGCATCATATGTTGTTTTCCACACTATGGGCTTATCACACAACAGTTAAAATTGCCACCAGTTTCATACCATTTCTTCTAGTCCATGGGGTTGAGGCCACTCTCCCCATCGAGTGAAAAATTCACACCTTATGCACCACTATTGAGCTATTACCCGAAACTACCCCAATGGAGAAGTGATTGTTGAACTTAGATTCACTGGTTGAGGACCGTCGGTCTTCATTACAGAACAAGGTGTTACACATCAAAATCGCTCAATTGGATAAGTGTCGCATATTGCCTCCCACTTGTCGCAAGTGTCGCAACTCTCTTACAACTTGTCGCAAGTGTTGCAAGTTGGATATAGAGTGTCGTGAATGTTGATTGATCATGTTATCACAACGACGACACTAAAGAGGCACTTGAAACATCTTATATACCTGGTTTGAAGGAAGAAACTGGTTCACTGGAGTCAAACATCTCTTAACACCTAAGAGGGCTTCTTAATCAAGAGTTTGGAAGGGGAACGCTCTCCTAAAACTACCTGAAAAGTGTTGGTGCCCCTCTACCATGCTTCAGAAGTGTTGTAGCGCTTCTCCACCCCTTTTCAGGAGCGCTACTCAGATTTGAAGCGCTAGCGCTTCCCTTGGCCTTCTCTGGAGCGTTCTAGCGCTCTGATGCCCCTTCTGAGGGAGCGCTCTCCATTCTGGGTAAATTGTTAGCCCGGTGAGAAGAATAAGGGGAGAATCATTCGAGTCTGGGAGGCAGTTGAACTTGAATTCTTGGTTCTATCAAAAGATCTTTGATCCAAGGAGGAGGTTCCTAACTGGTTCTAAACATAACTCAAGTGGTTAGGCCCTTCCTAGCCTATATAAGCAGGCTCTATGGTGATGAAGAGGGGGAAGAACTGAATATGTGAAACTTATGATATTGGAGGAAACTTCCAGTCATCCAAAGGAGAGCAATCATTGAAGCTGTTGTCATCCAGGTTGTGGATCGTTTAGGCAAGGGTTAGACGAAGAGGACTTGATGAAGCTGTCGCATTCGCATCTACGATTGTAAGTACTGTTGTCGTTATTCTCATTAATATGACACGCTTGGCCTGTTTCTTTCTAGTTTGTGTCTGATGTTACATGAACTTATCATTCAGTGATAGATATATTTTCAAGCTAATGTCAATAGAGTAGGAAGTGGTCGTATCTTGTTTTGTCCACAGACCTCAACGAGGAGCAAAGGATTGGAGCGCAACTCGGAGCGTGCAGGGACAAACGTCGGTTGAGAGGTACTTCTGTTACTCTCCCTTCTCATACATTAGGCTTAGATAGATTCGAAAGAAATTCAGTGTCCATGATAAGCACTTTTCTGTCTAGGGTTAAGGTCAAGCCTTAGAGGTCGATCTACTTGTCCGCAGGCAGAGTTTCCTACAACAGAAACTGGCGACTCCACTGGGGAGATAACCTCAATTCAAAACATCTTGTTTGGATTTGTCTCCTCATTGACCTTGTTCTGTCCCTTGATCATTTCAGACCTGGTTTACCCCTCTTTGATTAGTTTCACGAGCTGATTGGCTCCTTGTCTTGTCACTTTCAGCATATTTGTCAAACTCAGATCTCGATTTTTGAATTTTTTTGACAATTCTGGGACTTTCAGACCCTGGCGCCCCTGACTTAGTGTTATCAGAGTGACAACGCTTCTTGTAGCCCTACACAGAGTGCTATAACTCTCTTTGCCCTTGGCAACAGAGCCCCAGCCTCCTTTGGCCCAGAAACCTTCCAAATTTGCAATTTTTTTGGGTTTCTGCCTCTGTGTTCTTCTGCTGAGTGACCTTATGAAGCAATTTTTCTTCCTGTTTAATCTTGACATCAGTCTTTCTGAAGGATAAGCACCTTGTTGATTGGGTCTTGTAGCCTTCTTCACCATTTTTCTTTGAATCTTCCTGATTGAATGAAGCTTGAAGCCTATGCTCTGTTTTTCTCTTCTCTTTAGTCGAGCAAAACCTTGGTGAAGGTCATAAAAGGCCTATAGAACTCTTCACTCTGCTTTGGTTCAAGGTCCTTATTCTTCAATTTTTCTTTTTGGGTGTTTAGCTTTTGTTTTCTCTTTGATTGTTTCCTTTCATTCGCTTTTTCGTTTCGATTGCTACGAAGGGTGTATTGTTTGTGTGTTTTTGCTTACGCTAGTTTGGTTCTCATTCATACCAAGATAATTAGCGAAGATAAGCATTGTGATTGTATTGATCATCATCCATGCACAAACGATAAAAATATCTACATGATTGATTGAGTATATTAGGAGGCATTTTGAAAAGTTTTGCATTACACCAGAATTTGATTGAGAAAAGAATTGTTTGAGGGCATTCCGTAGTTGTGCTTGTTAGTGAAAGAACTCTCTCTCCCTTAGATAGATGTTCATCGAAAGAAAATGATTGATTATCATTCTTGATGCACTCTTTGGGTCAGAGTCTTAATTCCATTCGTTTCACTTCCATGCACCCCTTTTGCGTAAAGAATAGCCACTAAAATCAACGCTAATTAAAATTCATCTAGAACTTCTTCTTTGATAGAATCCTCCACCAACAGTATAATAGGTATAGTACTTTGGATTAGGGATGTGAGCATAACTCTCCAAAGTTGTTAAAACAAACACTAGCATCCTGTGATAGGGAGAGCAAATTCAGTTATCGTATAAGTCTGCCTAGGACCCCCCTCTCACACAGGGGTTACGCACGAGGTTGCATTCGGGTGAGCTACGGGGACTAACCCTCCGTGGTTTAAC
>JASDQU010027688.1:0-29375 GCA_032191745.1 Picea mariana | reverse complement strand
TCCTAACCCGCACATAGGTAGATCAATGTATTCGGATGTAATAAAGGTCAATATTAATAAGGCCTTTCAATAAAATAGAATAAGGTAGATGTAAGAAGACCTAATAGAAGCTTCCGCTTCTAGAAGGATCTTCCTCTAGATGCTTCTCTTAATAGACATATTTAGTATAAATAAGAGGCGAGGGTATGAGAACCCTATCTTGGAGATTATTGTAACAGAGCGCTGCTCAACTAGAGGTTGCCCCCTCGAAGAGGCCTGTGAACATTGCTATTTGAATTAAAGTGCTATTTCTGTTGCTATTTCGTATATCATTTCTTAGTATTGTGAAGATTATACTGGATATTTTACTATTATTCTGTCTTTTTTAGCATTTCATTTCCGTTCTGCATATTTTATATATCTGGTATCTTGCAAATTCTCTTGAACGTTTTCAAATTACAAATACTCGAGAGGATTTTTGACTTCCCAGTGATTCTCAGTGCCCTTTTAGATGACTGAATTCTTCCGAAGAATTAGTTGTTACTTCTTCTGGATCAGCTGTTGGGCCTTTTCCCGGCGTCAAATGCCAAGATCCTTTTTGGTTTGCAGGTGATTTTGGAAGGACCCTTTTTAGTCCTATTTCACCTGTGGTCTCCGAAATCAACCCTCCGGTGTTTTTTGAGACAGAGACCGTACCGTTGAATACCACGTATCACTTTACTCTCCCTGCCAAGATGGCCCATCTTGCGAATGCTATGAGTGTCCCAACCGGGTTCACTACAGCTGGTCTTGCTCCTATAAACACACAACAAACGCCTGATGTCAATTTGACACTACCACCCAGATACCATGCGTTGAATGCTTTGTTGAATGCTTCTTTTCCAACACCTCCGCAAACCCCATCTGGTACTCCTGGTGGTCCTTCTTTTCCTGGGCATCCTATTCCTGATTTTATTCTGACACTCCCTCAATTTCCTTCTGGCAATCCTAATCCTAGTGGCACTATCCCGTCCATTACACTCAACTTGCAGATTCTCGTTGGTGGACACAGTGGTATGATTCAATTTCCTCTTACTGGACACAATCCAGTTGCTACACAACCTTCGATTGGAACACAACTTCAGGTTGGAACTCCGCCTACGATAGGGGGACCTACCCCACCTTTTGGACAAAATATACCTCCTACTTTGGCCCAGTATTGGAATCAGATGATACAAAATCTTCCTCAAATGACTGGGGGGCAGCAGTTGCCTATCCATAAGATTTTAAATGATCCTATTTGTCACTCTCCCCAATGGCCTACTATCCCGACCAAGCTTCCTTCGAACGTTCCTAAATTTGATGGTAAAGTGGGAGAGGACCCAAACAATCACGTTATGAATTTTCACCTATGGTGTTCATCCAAATCATTAATGGATGAGTCTATTCAATTACGTCTTTTTCAACAAACCCTTACCGGTTCTGCTGCGAAGTGGTATATTGAATTGCCACGAGGTTTCTTCTCTGATTTTAACACTTTAGCTATGGCTTTCCTTACGTGTTATCAGTTATTGATTCATTATGGTACAGGGACTGAGATTTTGACTTCCTTCAAACAAAGTAAAGGCACTCATATATCTGATCATATCCATGAGTGGCGAAGGAGACGACGTCTCATTAAAATTAAGCTCCCCGATCAGTTGCTGGCGGAATGGTTTACAAAATTCTTTGTGAACGAAATTGATAAGGAGATTGCCATGGGTGGTGTCGTCATGGAAGAGCAGGCTATAAGTCATGCTCAATATCTTGATCTCGTTTATTCACAAACAGGAACTCTTTACAATTTACTACCCGATTTACCTCGTCCTAATACTTCCAGCACTTCAACTGCTCTAGCTGCTTCGCATGCGGCTGATGGTGTGATTGGTACTACCCAAGACCAATTACATTTGGTTTCAAGCACAAACCCTAAATAAACTTCTTATAATGTTCAAAATGCTCCGTCTCCTTCCGCTCCCACTGGCAAAAATTCTGAGGTAAATGCTGTCCAATCTACCTCGACCGGTAAAAACAAATCTAAAAAGGGGAGAGGCAAGAATAAGGAGGGAAAAAATAATAATCAAGCTGAGCAAACTAAAACTACTCTTGTTGATGACTGGGATAAGCGCAAACCATGATACCCTTTCCTTATTTGTTGTGATGATCACTACATGAAGGATTGTCCAAGATGTGCCGGGGGCACTAAGTTTCTTTAGGGAACTCCGAAACCCCCTGCATCGACTGTCTTGTCCCAACCCTTCTCATCTCAACAACAGGCTCAGTTGGTCATCCATGACCAACCATCCTCTTCTACTACATCATATGTTTTGATGTGTACTGGTGATTCTAAGTAGAACAACGTTTCACTTACGACTTGAGCCAAAGATTATTCTCCATCTAAGGAGAAGGTTGATGATTTACCTCCTGCTTTGGTACAACCCTCTCCAACAACTCCACCTACTAACGGTCCTCTTCATCTCAAATGACCAAGCCTTGACACAGTTTTGTGACCCCCCCTAAGGGTGTCGTACAAAAATCGGCTTTCAATCCTCATGCTCGTGTGGCCCAAAACTACAACATTATTGAAGATCTGGCCTAGGCACCTTCAGCGATGCCATCTCTTGAAGTCCTTCAGTCTTGTCCTGCACAAAGGAAGGCACTATTGAAATCTATAGGTGGAATTGACCCTATAGATACAAATTTGATAGTCTTTGACTTGGATGATCACATTCCAAGGTTACCCCCTCAAATAGCATTTCAAATCCAAGTTGTTGTCTCTGACAAGAACATTTGTCGAACTGTTATTGACGAGGGTGCCTCAACTTTTGTTATGTCTCTTTCTTGTTGGAAAGCCATTGGCTCTCCTCCTTTGAATGAATCCCAAAACACCCTTAAAGCCTTCAATGGCTCTGGTTTTAAGCCTTACGGTGTTCTCCCTTCGATGCCTATCACGTTAGAAGATAAAACGGTCCAATTTGAAGTAGAAGTCTTCGATGCTCCCCTTGATTATAATCTTCTGCTTGGACGCAGCTGGATCGATTCCATGCGTGCAGTCATGTCAACACTTTTCCATGTAGTTCGTTTCCCTCATCAAGGAAAGGTTATCACCGTTGACCAACTCGCCTTCTTCAATTCTGATACCCGTACTGGCAACGTGCTGTTTATTGCTAAAACCCCACTGGGTTACGAGAATGTCGGTGTAGGCCTTTTAAAGGACTTCTCATTAATGGGTACTTTCCCCATTCCACCACCTGATGTTCCATGCCCATCAGTTTCTTCTATCAACATGATTTCCAACGTGCCTCATGAAATTCCTATGTCTGTCGACCCTTGGATAGTCCCTGACCCCGAAGATCATCTTCGTTTCGACAGTGTAATGTCGTTAATTCTGGTTGAATCTGCTTATCAACTGATTCAATCGGCAACACCTTTTACTCCCTCTCTTGATGAGTTGTCTCATAATCCTTTTCATGTAATTTTTCCCACTGACGAGATGATCATGTCTTTCATGGAAGACACCCCTTGGGATGATGGGCATCATCATTCCATTCTCTTTCTGGAACAACACACTCTTGAGAACTACCAATGGATTTCGACTTCGTCGACCATTGTTGTCATCTCGACTGTTCCCAGATCTACACATGATGTGTTTTCCGAAGGGAATCTCAGTAATATCTCTCCCACGATTCCCATTGACATATCCATAAAACCTAGAATCGTAAAAAATGTTCATATTGGAGCTTCATGTTCCCAAGGCGAAATAGTCACCTATACATCCATGTTTAAAGAGTTTCATGACATATTCGCCTGAAGCTACGAGGAAAGGCCAGGTATCGACCCTGCAATTGTTGTACATGAGATAAAGACATATCCCGACTCTAAACCCGTCCAAAAATGACTTAGTCCTGTTCACCCTCATAACGCGGCTGTTATCAAACTCGAAGTTGAAAATTTTTTGAAAGTCGGCTTTATTTATCTGGTGGCTCTTACAGAATGGGTTTCCAATCCTGTCCCAATTGACAAGAAAGGCAGCAGTATTTGTGTATGTGTTGATTATAGGGATATTAATAAATCTTGTCCCAAGGACAACTTTCCTACCCCCTTCATCGATCAGATTGTCGATGACTATGCCGAAAGTGAACTCTTCTCCCTCATGGATGGTTTCTCTGGCTATAATCAAATTAATATTGCTCCTGAGGACCAACACAAGACTATCTTTATTTGTCCTTGGGGTACTTTTGCCTATAGGAAACTCCCTTTCGGACTTAAGAACGCGGGTGCAACATTTCAGCGTGCTATGTCTTATGCTTTTCATGATATCAAGCATATCATTCAACCTTATTTGGACGATTTACCCGCTCCTTCTATGCACAGAGTCAACCGCCCTACCCATCTCCGGGCCATTTTCGTTCACTGTCGGTTCTATTGTATACGTTTAAATCCTCATAAATGCATTTTTTGCGTAGAAACCAACCGTCTTCTAGGTTTTATCATTTCGCTTCAAGGGATCCGGGTGGATCCTGTTAAGGTTGATGCGATTCTTAATCTCCCTCCTCCTTCTACACTGCGTCAGTTGCAAAGTTTGTAGGGGAAAGCAAACTTTCTTCATCATTTTATCCCTAACTATGCCGAGATCACTTGTGGATTTACGCGGCTACTAAAGAAAGATTTAGAGTTCATCTGGGATACCATTGCCAACAATGCTTTTGAAGCTTTGAAGTTATCCCTCACACGAGCTCCGCTTCTCTTTCCTCCTGACTACAGTCATGATTATTTCCTTTATGTTGCTGCCTTGGTGTACACTATTGGCATGGTTCTCGTTCAAGAGGATGATGCCCATGACGAACATGTTGTTTATTACTTGAGATTAAGTCTCACACCCATCGAAATCAAGTATCAACATGTTGAAAAACTGGCCTTGGCTTTCGTTCAAGCTGTTCAACGCTTCCGGCACTATATCCTCTCACGGAAAACTACGGTGATTTCTCATTGCAACCCTATGCAACATATTTTGACACGTCAATTTCTAGGGGGAAAATACTCCAAATGGATTGTCATACTCCAAGAGTTTGACTTGGAATTCGATCGCGCCAAGTCTAAGAAATCCTTAGTTTTTGCTGAGTTGATATGCGATTTTCCTCACTCTTCCATGGAAAATGTACCAGTTGATTCATTACCCAATGAATCTCTTTTCCTTATTAGCACTGACGATATTTGGTATGGGGATATCATTATATATCTCCAAACTCAGACTTTCCATCCTTCTTTGTCTAGTACTGAACGACGTCGCATACGCTATCAAGCTCATCAATACATTATCCTCGAAGATACTTTTTACCGTCGGGGTATTGACTCTGTTTTTCGACGTTGTCTAACGTTCAACGAAGCCGAGAAAGCTTTGAATGACTGCCATTCCAGACCATGTGGTGGTCATATGTCTGGGTATGCTACTGCCGAGAAGATCTTACGCGCAGGCTATTTTTGGCCTTCTTTGTTTAACGACTGCATTACTTCCGTTTAGAAATGTCATGCCTACCAAACCCACAATCAGAAAATTCAGTCACATCTTGCTCCTCTTCATCTTGTGGCCTCAATTAGTCCTTTTGCAAAATGGGGAATTGAGTTCATGACATGTCACCCTCACTCGGCCGGGGGGCATGGTTACATCATTGTAGAAGTTGATTACTTTACGAAATGGGCTGAGGCGATGCTGACATTCGACAATACTGCAAAGACTGCAGCCTTGTTTCTTTTTAATCATGTCATAGCTCATTTTGGTGTTCCCCAAGCTATTGTCACTGATCACGGTATCCATTTAGGAATTTTATGATGTCTGAACTTACAGAGAAGTTGGGTCTTCATCATGATAACTCAATGCCCTATTATCCACAAGCTAATGGCCAGGTTGAAGCTATTAACAAAATTCTTATAACTATGCTTCGACGGATGATAGGAATTCATAAGACAAGTTGGCACACAATGTTGTTTTCAACGTTGTGGGCATACCAAACACCTGTCAAGTCCACTACTGGGTTTACGCATTTTCGATTAGTCTATGGTGTGGAAGCCATTCTTCCTATAGAATATGAGATACCTTCTTTGAAGATAGCTATCAAACTCCTACCCAACACTTTTGCTGAAGAAGAAAATCTATTTTATCTTATGCAATTAGATGAAACTCGACGTGATGCCACTCTAGTAATAGAAGCCCAGAAAAAATGTGTCAAGGCCCAATATGACAAGCATGTCAAGCCTCGTGTTTTCTATGAAGGTGATCTTGTTCTTCTCTATGAACAAGATCAAGATATGTTAGGAGCTGGGAAATTCGAACCTATGTGGCACGGTCCTTATATTGTTCGTCACGTTTTGGAGAAAGGAGCACATGAGTTGGTTGATTATGATGGTATCCCTTTGAGTGAACCCAGAAATGGGTTGTACTTGAAGAAGTACTATGCATAAGTCATCTGTGCACAAGTACTTGTATTTTAATGTATCATACTTTGTGTGTGTTACTATAGTCTTCTTTTGTCGTTATCTGGTCTCTTCCCTTATGTGATGTTGTGTTTGATTTCCAGATGTTGGAGTCTTCTCTACCCTATATTGGCTTCGCTGATGGTGCTAGCCATAGTACTCGGAACCTTGCTTCTGCTGCGTGGGAAATTTATACCCCAACAAATGAACTTGTATCTTTACGAGGTGTATGTCTTGGCCGTGCGACCAAAAACATTGAAGAGTATAGTGTCGTTATTGAACTATTGGTTGATGCTATCTCTCTCGAAATTCGTCATTTAGTTGTGCGACTTGAATCGTAGCTTGTAGTACTACAGTTAAGTAATGTCTACTCTATTCGAAGTCCTACTTTGTTATGGGTGTATTTGCGAATTCGCCTCTTGGAACGATATTTTGATCACATTGAATATCAGCATATTCCTAGATGTCTAAATACATTAACAGATGCATTGGCTAATTATGTTTTGGACAGACATTTGAATCATTTATAAATCAAACACAGCGAAATTGACACTATATAAAGTAAACCGGTAGAAGTCGTCTGTATATATAATGATCAAAAGAGTTTTTACAAAAAGTTTGTTCGAAGACCAAAATATCAAAATTTGAATCTCATAGCTTCTACAAAGTGACGTCACAGATGACGTTCATGGTAACACACAACTGCTCTAGCAACTCTATGGAGTAGTCGACTCATAGATGTTCATACCCCTATAGTGTGATGTTGATCGCATCATAGAACCTCTTCCAATGTCATATCTGGAATGTCTGCTGTCAGACCCTCTAAATTTTGTTCCACCACCTGATAATCCTTCGCATACTGTGGTGGTGCTGTTACCTCTCCTCACCTCTAGATAAGAGAAGTGCCAGAAGGTCTATACGGTCCAACAATTGTGTTACCAACAAACAATTTTGTGTTAGTATTTGGATAAACATATAAAACAAAAACATTTGAATATGATAAAAAATTCAAAAGTATTTTAAAAAGAAAAATGTGTGTACTTCTTACCAAGGTCCCCACACTAAGCATCCTCGGGCAATGCCAAATCTGGATCTCCTTGAAAATCCATCCCAGCATCAGTGTCGTCATCAACCATCAATATTCGTGGTTGAATCCAGTCAAAGAAAGTATCATCATATTTGATGATAGGTCCTGCTACGTGCCGGGCCATGAGCCGACACCATCTTAGCATCCGCGGATCCCTGGGAGCCTGTAAATTACACTCCACCTGTAGCCTCAGTAATGGGACCCACTCTAGAAAGAAGGATACCAGCAAAGATCCATACCCGAATTGCTTCAGGTCACCCCACCTACATTTGGTCAATTGTTTTTTTATACTGTGCAGCACAACATCTACCCAGATGAACACTCGAGGCTCAGTACACTTAATAACGTACTGTAAGTAACTCTGTAATGCCATATGCGGAGCAGAACTCCCAGCCATCTGAGCTATAGTGAAAAGGATAGTACGGAGGGTCAAGTCTTGTACCCCCCAGATAGCCACTTTTCCTTTCTTTCTCTCAGCCTCAGGTACACTGTATAAATTGCAGTACTCACTCATATTTATCCCACCACCTCTACTACCTATCATACTCACATAGTACCTGCGTCGGGATAATGTGGTCAAAAATTAAATGTCCTCAATGTCTAAGGACAGTGTGTGGACCCCCACATGAAACAACTATTGATCGGGGTCCCACATGCGCACCAAGTACTCTAAAAGTCTGACCAGGGCCCTCATGCTAGGGATGCGAAAGTATTTCAAGAACCCATAATCTCTCAAAGAAGCTATTGTAGGAGAATGATTTTTGGCCATTGCATTATCCTCTTCATGTTCCCTTTCGCACCACTCTAGTACCATTTTGATGGCCAATTATCTGCATAAGGAACACAATAAGAGGATTAATAACTTTTTTCATGGTTTGGATATTTTTCATTGGCTAAAATTTTGAAAACATTTTGGGCTTTGCAGTTCTTGTAGGTTCCCTGTGGGCATAGTGCGAGAACCTCGCAGGTGGCCTTAGGCTCACCTGTGAGAACGCCTCATTCTCCTAGGCCCCATATGGCCTGCCTGTGAGAATTGCAGAGCGCATGTAGGGCTTGAAAAAACAATTTAAAACTAAAAATTTACCCAATGAAATCACAAAATTCAACCATGAAAATGACAAGGACGAAGAGCTTACCTTAATGTCCCAGACAGCTCGTTGAATGGTCTCTTGTAGCTCCTGCAAATTGATGCCAAACTTGAGGGTAAAAGAGGGGTTTTGGAGCTCAATAGTGGAAATGTAAAATGATGTGGTAAAAAAGAGTATTTACTCATTTTATTCACTTTTACTATGTCATTTTGGGTTTTTTATGATTATTTATGGATTAAACCTAATCCCTAATGTCATGTTTAGTGTAATAACTTGCAGGCGTGATGACTTGGATAATTAAATATGGAGGTATGGACATATTTTTCTTCATTATGGCATGTTTTTTATTGTTTTTATGGTTTTTACATAAAACTTCGAGCATCGTTTTTGTCCGTTCTTGCGCTCGTAAATACATGAGAACGTGGTCGAGCATACTTTTATCACTTTTTTGGGCTCAACAAGGTTATAAGAAAAAGGAACCCCCCTAGAGTCCTCTTTAATCTCTTTTTAGACTCTCTAAACATGAAAAGATTGCCGAGCGACCTTGCTATTTTCACGCTTGATAAAGTATTTGAAGTACGTGTCTGGTGAGCGATAATTTATCTGTTTTTTGGTCTCGTCCAGACTATTTTATGAAAAAGGAACTGAGAGAGTTCTCTTTTATGTGTTTTTCCAAACTCTATAATCTTGAAAAACCTTCAAGTTTTCTATCTCTGGACTCATTAAACAAACATTAACAGACCCATGATGGGACCGAACCACTCCTTCTTAGGGTTCGTTAAACATACTCCGAGGGACTCATCCGAAGAATGAGCTTACATCAACAAGCATATGTTATCCTCCTCAAGCTTGCGCAAAAATAAAGAGGTACTTGCCAGAAATGGTGGGGGAAAATTTGGGAAAGGGATATGTTTTCATCATCGTATTAATTGGCAGTCAGTGTCACTCTTGAACATGACACCCCCTATTCATCATTTGAAGCCTGTTTGGGAAATCCATTTGTCTCTTATTTGATTTTCTACAAGGTCATTCCCTATGTCCTCTTTGAGTCAATACTGCCAAATCATTGTTTGTGTCATTCATATGTTCAAGAGAAGTCCATCTAAAACCTATATTGAGTCGTCCATCTGCAATTATCCATTCTCTCCATGTCGGCTTTCCCTGTGTCCAAGTCTTACTCTATTTCACCTTCAAAATATGTTACTCATTTCGTGTCATTGATGGGGGATGCATCAAGGCCCTCCTGTGACGAGTTTTGTTCCGTCGACTTCAACTCATAATCCAAAATCAAGACTTAGAAATTATTTAGTACCTTGGAGCTTGCATGCCTCAATGGCAGGTTTCCTCGCTTTCGACAGTGGATTTACATCATTGACCCCTGATCGAAATATTCCATCAAATGTTCATCTTCAACTCATTTATTCACACTTGATGGATTGTACTATGGTACCTTGGGATTCATTGACATCAATGGTAATTTCCCTCGCACTTGTTAACGGTTTCATCAATGACCAGTAATCAAGTGGTTTCTACCATGTTCGACTTCAACACATTTAATCACATTGTTAGATTCATACTTTGGGTGACGAGATTGAAGACCTTGGATATCATATTTGCGATCTAGGTTGCGATGGAGTATGTATAATTTGTGAGACATAGATCCACTGTGTATGTCTCGTGGCTATGTCATCTTGATTTGAAGTTTCTCGCATAGATCCACAGTGTATTCTGGTGGCTATGCTATATGTTGACGGCATGGATCCACAGTGTATGATTGGTGGCCATTACCCATGTCTATAATATCATCAGTCTGTGATCTGAGTATGGGAATGCCTACCTCGGAATTGATATATATGATATTCTACAGATGCTTGGTTGTTCGCAGGTTTCCGATTAGGTGTGCTCCTGGTTCTCGACACACACATGCAGCTTACAAAGTCTATCAGTTGTCACTGGTTCCAACACTCATACTTTGGGGGGCATTCTATTACCCATGATTTTGGTCATCATGATGATGTATGAATGATGGTGTACTCAAGCTCTTCATTAGAACTTTCACCTGAGAAAAGTTACTTTCTTCTCTTTCCAGAAATATCATTTTTGAAGGAGGTTCGCAGGCTGCTAGTATATTTGCTTGCGAGAATGCATGATTCTCGTAGGCTGCCTTAAGCCAGGGTGCGAGAAGTTTGCACTGTGTTGAACTTATAGGGTGTGAACTCTTTCTAAAGCAAGGAAAAAGGTGAATTCTCAATGCTTCTAGAAGAGAATCTTCTAGAAGCATGAGATGGCATTCGAATGGTTATTCTAGTACTGGATTCCTTGATATTTTGGGATCACTCTTATCCAAGTAACTAATTTATTCTCTCCTATATATTGAGGGAATTATCATGGAAAAGGTTAAGAAAAGTTAAGTAAGAGATCCATTGGAGAATTAGTGAAAGAATTGTGTGAAGGATTGATGCTACAGCAACTTGGAGACTCTATCAAGTTCATCCAAAGGAGTTGATCTTCTTCATGCAAGTGAGAAAGTGTGTGTTTCAGAGGCAAGGGCCATCGAAAGGAATTTTATGACATCAAGGCTTAGTTTGTAATATTTACGTTCCATTAATATGATATAGTAATATTTCCCTTTCTCATAAAGCTATTTCCACTTTATTGTATAATTCCTTAATCATATACATAGATTGACTATTGAATAGATTGTGCTTTCTTCACTTTGGTTGGTTTGTGTTGTCATGGTCTTGACTGCATGAGAGAACTGGAGCGAAGAAGGAGAAACAAATACCATAGGAAGCGATAATAAGGTATGTTATTATTTCTTGCCTCCTAGTTAATTCAATAGTCAAAATCTAGGGAAAGAGTATTATTCTGTCTTGCTTTGTTCTAGATCTAGGTGGATCTAGGGAGATCGGTTTGTGTCTGCACTTACGGATTTATCCAATAACACATTCTGAAACAAAAAATATCAGAAAAGAAGGCAAGATGAGAGGCCTTGAAAGAAGAGGTAGTAAAAACTAGAAAAGAGATGGAAAAGTTTGAAACATTGTATCTCCAAAATATTCCAAGCATTAAAGCAACAACATAACTTAACGAAATTCTAAGCAAACAAAGATATCCTTTGTTGAAGAATGGTTTAGGTTATGTAAATGGTTCAAGCAACAAACAACTAGAAAGAAAAGAGCCAATAAAGATGATCAATTTCCAAGTTAGCAAACAATTAGACCATGAGAGCACTCTGCCACCAAAAGCTAATAAAGACAAGATGATCCCTGATAAAAAACAAAGAGATCAAAAGATGGAGAAACAAATGTCAAGAAGAAGGCCATCCTTCAGGTAACAAAATTTCTTCTATGGCTACTGCTTTTACTATTCTAATTTAGGTCATAAGATTGCAAAATGTCAAATTAATGTTATAGACATGACATCTAGGGAGGTCAAGAAATAAACAATCCTTACAACATAGAACTAAGCATCCAATGAATAGAAAACATGGCACCAATCACTTTGACCTATTGATCAATGAGATTGAATTTTATAACTGTCATAACCTTGACCACAAAGATGCAAACTACCATCTGAATAAGTACAAGGTAGATCCAAGGATAAATCCTCTAGCTAGAAATGTGAGCACATGGAAAAAGAAAGATAGTGAAAAATGTGGTCTAGTACTTTCAGCTCAAAAAATAAAAGACCCCTGGTATATAGACAATGGATGTTCCAAGCACATGATTGGAGATAAGGATAATTTTATGTCTATAAGTAAAAGAAAAATAGAAAATTTAACCTTTGGAAATGATGAACCAGGTAAAATCAAGGGAAGGTGAGTTTGACTAATGGTAAAGGAAAATCCAAGGATGTTCTGCTTATAGATGGGCTAAAACATAATTTTCTCAGTGTAAGACAAATGTGTGACAGCGGATGTCAAGTGGTGTTCACTTCCAAATATTGTAAGATAAAATCTGTATATTCAGGACAAGTGGTGGCTAAAGGCATAAGGACAGATAATAATCTATATACGCTAAAAGAAGATAGATAAGAGTGTCATCTAAGAAAACATGATGAGAGATGGTTATGGAATAGGAGACTTGGACATCTAAAATTTGAACACTTAATCAAGCTCAGAAGTCTTGAGGTAGTAAAATATCTTCCAAGAATATCAAAGCCAAAAGATTATGTGTGTAAACCACTCCAATTAGTGCATATGGACCTATGTGGACCATCAAGATAGGAAGGCATAGGGAAGGAAAACTACTTCATGTTGATTATTGATGATTACTCCATATTCACTTGGGTTGCTTTTCTCAAATAAAATGCTAAAGCATTTGAGAAAGTTAAAATATTTAAGGCTTTAACTAAGAATCAAATAGGAAATAGAGTAAAGTTTTTAAGATCAGATAGAGGAGGATAATTTATGTCAAGTGATTTCAAGGAATTATGTGATAAACATGGGATCAAAAGAGAATACACAATCCCAATAACTCCACAACATAATGGAGTAGTTGAGAGGCAAAACAAAACAGTTCAGCAAATGGCCAGGTCAATGATGAATGAGAAGAACATTGGTCAAATCTAATGGGTAGGAGAAATACACACAACAATCCATATTCTTAACAAAGCTCATCTCAGACCACATAGTGACAGGACACCTTATGAACGGTGCCATGGAAGACCTACTACAATCAAACACTTCAAAGTATTTGGGAGTAAGTGGTACATAAAGAATAATAATGAAAACCTTGGCAAGTATGATGACAGGGAAGATGAATGCATCTTCATAGGGTATGTTGCAAAGGGTAATGGACACAAATGCTATAATATGAGGTTGCATACATTGGTTGATTTTATTGACATACAAGTTTATGAAAAAGTCCCAATAAGAGAGGAGAGAAATACTGAATCAATAATAGAGGATATAGTTGAAGTTGAAGATGAACAGGTCCAATAATTAGAACAAGAAGACTCCAAGTCAGGTGAAGATCCAAATACTCAGGAAACTCAAATCAGCAGACAACATCAAATCCTTCCTCCAGGATTACTCAAAAGAATCATCCTGCAAGTCAGATAATTGGTGAGAAAAAAAAAGGTGTACAAAGAAGGAGAAGGATAATAAAAAACACTGAGAAATCACATATAGCCTTCATATCCATGGTGGAACCCAACAACTTCAATGAAGCCAGTGAAGATGAAAATTGGTTAAAATCAATGAATAAGGAAATAGATTAGATTGAGAAGAACAATACTTGGGAGCTTGTTCCTAGACCTGCAGATAAGAATGTGATTGGCCCCAAATGGGTGTTTAAGAATAAAATTAATGAACAAGGATAGATTGTTAAGAATAAAACTAGATTGGTCTGTAAGGGGTATGCACAAGTTGAAGGACAAGATTTTGATGAAACTTTTGCACCAGTGGAAATATTGGAAGCCATCAGAATGGTTGTGGCCTATGCATGTCATAAGAACTTTAAAGTATATCAGATGGATGTTAAGTCATCTTTTCTTAATGGAGGCCTAGAATAAGAAGTATGCATGGAGAAACCTGAAGGATTCTCACTGACAGATAATATCAACTATGTGTGAAAGTTTAAAAAGGCATTATATGGACTGAAATAGGCACCATGAGCCTGGTATCACAGACTGGAAAAATTTCTACAAGACAAAGGGTTCAAGAAAGGTATTCTTGATAGTAATTTATATATAAAATCTAAAGGTGTTGATTTCTTGGTTGTTGTGGTTTATGTAGATGACATTATCTTTGGATGCACTAATGAACATTTAGTTATGTGGTTTTCTAGTTCAATGCAGATTGAGTTTGAGATGTCCATGATAAGAGAACTGTCATATTTTCTTGGTTTACGAATCAATAAGAGTTATGCATAGACATTTATCTCTCAAGAATAGTATTTGAAAGATATGTTAAAGAGGTTTCATATGGAAGATTCCTCTCCTGTCAGTACACCTATGATGGTTGGTTGCAATCTTAGTAAAGATGATATTTCACCTAATGTTGATCAAAGAACATATCAATCAATTATAGGCAATCTTCTGTACATCACAACATCCTGTCTTGATATAATGTAGGTTGTTGGAATGGTAGGTCATTATCAAGCTTCCCCTAAACAAAGTCATTTAGCAGTTGTCAAGAGGATATTTAAATATTTGAAGGGTACAATGACTTGTGGTCTTTGAAATCAGAACTTACAATTAACTGCATATTCAAATGTTGATTGGGCAAACTGTTTGGATGAAAGAAAGAGAACCAGTGGAGGTGAATTCTTCTTAGGTGATTCGTTAGTAGCATGGCTCAGTAAAAAGTAGAGATCTATCTCATTATCAACTATAAATGCATAATACATTGTTGTTTCTACTTGCTGCACTAAAATTTTATGGATGTTACAAAATTTTGCATATTTGAAGGTAAATTATACTGATCCAATTCCACTTCACTGTGATAACACTAGTGCCATTAGTGTCTTGAAGAATCATGTTCTCCATTCAAAGATGAAACATATCCCAATAAAGTATCATTTTCTCAAAGAGAAGGTTACAAATAAAGTTGTTCAATTGAATTATATTCCTTCCACGGAACAAATTGCAGACATCTTTAATAAACCCCTAGCCAAGAAACCTCTTGAATATCTTTGTCAAAAGTTGGGTGTCATCCCTACTCTCACTTAAGAGATTCCATCCTCTAAGGGGGATTATGTGTTGGTTGAATATTTGATACCTCTAAAAAGTACTATGACAGCTCAAGGGGAGCATGTTTTATTTGACATTGATATCAAAGGGGAAGAAAAGCAATGGTCAAGATGCTACAATTGGAGTTCCAAGCAGTCTAGCACAGCCTTTGAGGCTTTCCATCAATGCCAAAGGGGGAGATTGTTGGAATATTTGGAAGGAAGAATTCTGCTTTTCATTGATGGAAAGAACAAAAGGTGAAGAAAAATTAAGCGAATGGAGATTAAAGCTCAGGAGAGTTAACAAATGAAGATCAAAATCTCAAACGATATGGCGCGATAAAACTCATATCAAATCGTCATCGTCGGATTTGCAAGACAGATCAACAACAGGGATGCATTGCGGGGGGAGAAATCTGAATTAAGATACTTGCCAGTTACAATCCCGCAATCCATCTAGATCTTCAGATCTCATAGATTTGAATATTTACGACTGCGGTTGATCCAAAAATCAATGTGTTTAATTCATATCAATTCATGACTGTCGGATGCACAATTGTGAGATCAACGACAGGGATAAATTGAGGAGATCAGAAGTAGAATTAAACGTCACGCTAGTTCCAATCCCGCAATCAGTCAGGACCGTCTGATCTTACAGCTTTGAAGATCAATGATTATGGTTGATTCTCCAATAGTGCACATCTTCCCACTGTGAAGTTTGGGTGACGAGTTAAAACACTCGCAGATTGTAGTTCCACACTCGTTCTTGATCGTGGATCTGCTTCAAGAATCTTGACAATTGTTGGGTCACTCTCAAGTCGAAGGACAAGATAAGCCAGAAAAGACGCATCACAGAAATATCAAGCCCCTGATCTCAGTTCATGATCGACGAACAAAATTCACTTCGGGTTTAAAGACCTGAAGAGGTTACACTATGGAGAGCTTGAGATTTGAGAATTCGGTTATGTGAATTACCGTCAGCCGGTGAATCACTTTTAAGTGGAAGGACAAGATAATATAGCAGAGCCAAAATGTTGATAGATTAAGACATCGAACTAAGATACTAATCGAGGAACAACATTTAGTTTGGGTTTAAAGTTGTGAGGAGGTTATGCTTGAGAAGGTTTGAGATGTGAAACACTTGAAGACCAAAAATCAGAAATGAATGAGGAATGTCGGATTTGGAGAAAAAATGTGGACCGTTGGATCAGGGTTGTTGGCCGCACAGCAGACCATGCCAAAAAAATGGCATAGTGGCATACAATTTCAGAATTCCACGTCAGTAGTCTACGTCAGCAAGGACACATGGAACAGTCATAGAATGACAAGTGTCAAGTTGAAATCAACATTTTAGGTACGTGCAAATCATGAATCTGAGTGACACATGGCAGCTGCTCGGCTCATGACATGTCATCGAGTGACGCAAGAGTTACGTCACTCTGGGAGTTTTTCTTCGAGAGTTTTACCACTAGTACTTTCCCAAAGACCCGAAGTCTTGAATACCAAAGACCTGAAGTGGACATGAGACATATGATATAAATATCACTTCAGGAGCAGTTTCATTTGTCGATCTATGAAAATGGAATGATAGTGCAAGTGAAAACGATAATCGAAAGCAAGCGGTCTCCACCATCTGATCACTGACTCAATAGGTGATCACTCCAAAGGAAAGAACGGGTTGAGATTTGAAATCTTTGAAGTCCAGAGACCTGAGGAGATCTCGACTGTTAATCTGAGAGGGAAATGCGTCAGAGGCCTGTTAGATCCAGAAGATTGACGTACAAAGGAAATAAAGCGTTGAGACTTTGAATCTATGAAGTTTGAAGACCTGAAGGAGATCTCTACCATCGATCTGATGTCGAGTGTATTATCAACCATTGATCAAAACACAATGGAAAGATAACATAAGCATAATAGATGAATTCGTAGGGTAAAATATGGCCATCCATCTCATTTCTTGATTAAGTCCTGGCCGTCAGATTAAGAAATGAAGGATAAATGTAAGGATTGAATATAAACATCGATCTAGTTTAGATATATAAATGTGAACCGTCTGATCTATTCGACGATATTGAATTCGAGATATTTGAAAAACAGGAAGTCACTAAGACCCGAAGGGAAAAGTGTCGAAGTTACGACAGTTGTCCACTTCAAGAGACTAAATCATGACCGTTGAATTGATAAGCACTCGATAATCCTGCGAGTATGGTCACCACCAATGATCACGTGAAGGAAGGGGCTTAGGAGCCGAAGAAGCGATAGTTGACTAGTTGTAACTAACATAGAAGACAAAGAGTTTTCGACTACCAGAGAAGATAAGGAATATCAACATAATGCCCACTGATGATGAACACACTACTAAATTTGATGTTTTTGTAATGAAGTTTCGTCGGAATAGGGTCATTGTTGCGACCAAGATAAAAAAAAAATTTGACGGAATCGATTCGTTGGTCTAGTGACCACACATGGATCTTCATCGGTCTAGTCACCAGGAAAAGAAGCCTATACACAATAGGGAAACATTACCATTCATCGGTCCATCGACCAAGATTAGTAGGTCTAGCGATCAACTTTTTTCACAAGCCTTGCTAGCATCTCTAAGGAAAACATAACCTTGTTCACTCTAGCGACCATAATTAGTTGGTCTAGTGACTACTGTTAGTCGGTCTAACGACTAATATTAGTCGCAAGAGAGACCAAGACAATCCTGACAAACTTAGTCAAGAAACCAAATGGTTATACAAGCAACGAACCTGTTCATCGCTAGAGAGACTAATGTTGGGGTTTTTTAAAAAACAAAATATGCCATTCACATAGGAATAATGTTGGGGTTTTGTTAGCAATCAAAAATCACTTGCTAATATTTCCCAAATAACATGATAAGAGGATCATTAGGTAGAAGAGGTATTTTTAAATCTTAAAGTTTTAGAGGTTTTGAGAAAGGCTCAAATTCACATAAATTCAATAAAATTAGGATTTCACCTCTAAAAATAGGCCAAGGGTTAATTTTAGCTTTCCGCGGCTAAATGTTAAATTTACAGTTTAATGAGCCACCAAAAATCTATGACTTTCGGTGGCTAAAAGGAAAAATACACTACTAGTAAGCCGTCCAAAGCTCTGAAGAGTCCAGATCGGTCTTCTTTATTCCCAGATCAAGTTTTTCCATTTTCGGAATATGTGGGAATGATCTCAAATTAAAGATAATAATTTTATTTTTAAATCTTAAAGTTTTAGAGGTTTGAGAAAGGCTCAAATTCACATAAATTCAATAAAATGAGGATTTCACCTCTAAAAATAGGACAAAGGTTAATTTTAGCTTTCAACATCTAAATGTGAAATTTACAATGTAATGAGCCACCAAAAATATTTGACTTTCGATGGCTAAAAGGAAGAATACATGACTAGCAAGTTGTCGAAAGCTCTGAAGAGTCCAGATGGGTCTTCTTTCTACCCAGATCACGTTTTTCCATTTCCAGAATATGTGGGAATGATCTCAAATTAAAGATAATAATTAATAGAAGCTAGATCATCCTCTTCATCAAGTTTTTAAGGAATATGGTAAGGGAATGAAGCCAAATGGCATGTTTATTCTTGACAAAAATTCCCCAGCCATCAAAGACAGATTTCGATATTTGTGATTTTTACCAACAAGCTGCCAAATAATTCTCCAGGTTGTCAAATTCGACTTATGATGATAAGATTGTATCATTTATGCTAAAATATCAAATTGATTATGTTTATTTTTGGTATCTCATATCCATTAAATTAGGATCTTGAAACCTTGATGTAAAGGCTATAAAATCCTATGAATTCTAAGACACCAAAGGGGGGCAAAACAGTCTGAGGACTATGGTTCTATTCTTGAAGACTTGTACATTTCATCCTTTGGAGATGTCCATGAATATATCTTGACATCAAGATTCTTTCACTTTGTTTGTCTATTTTTCATATCCTTTCTTTCCAAGTTTATGTATACTCAATGACAGAAGGTTGTCATCCCATCTCTTCATTGGTATATTAGACTTATATACATTGCATCTTATGTTTTTCTTAGTGCCAGATAGTTTTCATCCTATCAGTGCACTCATAATATTAAGTTGCAAGTATTTACTTATTATGTCTATCCATCTACTATATACAAATCTTATATATGTTTCTGCTGGTATGAATAAGTATCTTACCTATCATTACTGGCCATTCACATATGCCTTTGTGTAGGTATTTCTTGCTAGCATAATGAGTCTTCTCCATGTTTTCAAACATTGATTAAAACCTTCTGAGCATCACAGTTGAAAGCCTTGGTCTTTCAAGTGACCCATGTCTTTCTAAATGGATGTGAGTTTATAATGTCATCCAATTTTATCCTTTTTCCTCCACAGTTTATTGATCTATATAAGTTACCAAGCTTACACCCTTCTACAGTTAGGGAGTGATTTCTTGGAGGGATAACACTTTCATTATGTACTTGGGAGTTGGAACTGGAGTCAACCCCCTACTGGGCAATACTGGTGATCCAATTTACGTTGTCATTTCTAGATGTAAGCACCATTCTGATGAGTCTCAATCCATGCTTGGGGATTTAATATCAGGCCTCAAATTGTGGAAGGTGAATCTAGAGATTTGGGTGGAGGAGCTTTCACAGTAGCAAACATCCCTTGAAGAGTAGTTGGGCACTATTAAATCAAAGGAAGTCTTGTTAGATGTGGAAAATCAATGCCTAAGAGAAAAATCCAGGGAACAAGAAGATGAAATTTAGAAGATACAACGACATGTAAAGAAGATAGCCATCCTTCCCGAGCCTAATACAAGCCCTAGGAGGTTGATATTCACATCCAGCATATGACCAATTTTAATACATATTTCATCGAGATGGAAATAACAATTGAAGACATAGCTATGTACAATGTGCATATTAATAAGAAACATATAAATCCTATGAAATGTATTAACTTAAAATACGTGAATTTGGTAATTATACAAATAATCTATCCAGAATCAATTTTAATATTTCACAATTTTCAGATACAATTAGGATGAAAAACAATTTTGAACTATGATTACTACTTGCCAATATCCCCATAACATTTTTTCATGCAAGGAAAATAATTTTATTTCATGATAAATCAATGTTTAACCTATATTATTGAAAGTGTTAATAACATACTTATTTTACCAATTTCAACAACCATTTTCTAAATTTCATCCAGGCAAATATTAGTATAGTGAGTAGAGCCAAAATAGATTAGTGTCCACTTTTCCACAAAATCACGGTCTGTTGCATGTTTTCTTTCATGGTTCACTAGGTTAAACAACCCACCAATGCAAAAATTGCCTACTGAGTGCTCGTATTTGACCTGTGTACATAGATTCTTTATTTCTGAAAACAACGGAGTGAAAATATCTCAGATTTCACATAGACCATGATATGATAAAAACTACATACAATGAAATAATGAAACACTCTTTCATGTAAACCCATCTAAAAGATATTCAATGAATTATTCAAGGAAATGTATGTGACAACAATATATTCACTTAAGTGTGCAAATGCCACATGTGTTTGTGTTTGTATACAATGCCTAGAGGATGATGCTTTCAATCTCAAGAATAATGCAAGTATTCAAATTATTAAGATCAATCAACGACTAAATTTTAATGATATACACAATTGCCTAATAGAGAACAATAATTTTCTTTGAAGTATCTATGACTTTGATCAAACTAATTTCAAGACATCAATATTTCAAAGACACAAAACATTTCATATGTGTCAATCCAATAATCCAATAGTATCCTTCTCAGTTCATTACATATCAGAAGTTGGGACTATCTATTTGAATTCAATTCAATATGTATCAGTCCTACTTGTCCTAAATATGCAAATGCAAATGATATGTAACCCCTCCAAATGCACACAAGTTAAGATTTTTAATGTTTCTTATGTATGCAGATTGTAGGTTATGTTCCCCATGAATTATCTATGTCAAAAAAAAATTAAGTGTGGTTGGGAATGACTATGTTCACATAGTCATAATTGAAGGTTTTACTATGATTTTGGGTGGAGAGCTTGGGAGGCGGTTTAGGTAGAGTGACTATGAGGTATGTGAGTTTGTTTTTAGGGGAGTGTCAAAGTGGAATAGGGTCTTAAATTAAGACTTTAGGAAATTCAGCAGTAAGGGTTTTTGTAGGTAGTCGTGGGGTGTCTAAATGTTTAGGAGATAGGATTAATGGCCTTGCGTTAGGGAGATAATGTTCCTAGGCATGAGAGGGGAGATATCCTAGAGTGAGCTAGTATGAAAATAGGTCAATGTTAGGTAGGTTGGGGCTAAAAAAATAGCTTAGGACAGTCAAATTGTAGACAATCTTGAGTATGCACATGAGTTTTTAGGATAGTAGGAGAGAGGCCTAGAGATATTGTGTTAGGAGTCTAATAGTTTAGAGTGGTGGCTAGGTTAGGGTAGGTTGCTAATGAATATGGACAACAAACTTCACAAAGAGTGTTGTGCAAAGGAAATTCCTTGAAACACTTTTAGAATTTACCATTCCAATAAAGTTGTGTTCAAACCAAACACATGTATTATTAATGTCAACACCACCTAAGTAGCAATTATTGATCTTCTCAAAATGCTGACATATAAGAAACTTATTATTAACTAGACATATGTAATGCCTCCCTTTAAATGAATATTATAAATAAATACAAAAAATTTTGATCCCCATTTTACTAAATGTATGGCATGTTTCTTTCCTTTGGGGAGATTCTCAAGGTGCAATGAATATTTTCTTTACAAATGAATGATTATGGAATTACTCGAAATAATTTTATTGATCCTTTTTTATATTAGGATACTTCACTTCTGAGTTTTTCTATTTATGAATGAAAGTACCCAACAATAGGGAAATGTAAGAATACCAAGATATGATAATTTTATCAATGTTCACTAATGAACTCAAAGGTAGGTCAATGGGAATCAAAAGTACATTTGAGTAGTGGCCCATTGTGGGATCATAGTAGCATCTACTAGAAGCTGAATTATAAAAAAAAATAAGTTAAACTACTAAAAACAGAAATGACAAAATGGAAATTTCATATGTAACAGGAAAAAGGGATGCTCATCCTCATTAAAAGATCAAGCCCTTGATGTAACTACAAAAATAGTACTAAAAGTAGATAAGGGATAAGATTATTTCCACGATGAGTCACCAACTGCAGATTAGTCAATTCATTGCCTAACAATGTCTTTAGGGGAGAGTCCATATTTGAGAGGAATTGAATATATAAACATGGGTGTGTAATATACCAGATATAAAAGTATATAGAATAGAAATAAAATGCTAAAAATGGCAGAATAACAACAATATAACCAGAATAATCACCACAATAACACTAAAATGATATAAGAATAACAACAAAAATAGAACTTTGATTCTGAGAGCAATGTTCATGGGCCTCTTCGATGGGGCAACCTCCATTAAAGAAAAACTCTACTACAATAAAACCCAAGCTAGGGTTCTCATACCCTCGACTCTTATTTATACTAAATATGTCTATCAAAAGAAGCATCTAGAGGAAGATCCTTCTAGAAGAGGAAGCTTCTATTAGGTCTTCCTACATTCGACTTATTCTATTTTATTGCAAGGCCTTATTAATATTGACCTTTATTACATCCGAATATTTTGTTCTACCTATGTATGGGTTAGGACCATAACATGTCCTCCCTCTTAAAAAAAACTTTGTCCTCAAGGCTTGAGATGTGGAAATTGTTGCAGAATGGTAGCTGGTTCCCAAGTGGCATCTGTTGGAGTTATATCTTTCCACTGGATTAACACTTACTTGATGTTTCTTTGACACAGACGATGCTCACGTTGGTCTAAAACTGCTTGTGGATGTAACCAAATGGATCCTTCTTCGGCTAACTCGGGAAGGTTGGCTTGAATTTGGCACTTAGTTTCGATCACCTTCTTTAAGTAGGAAACATGAAAAATAAGATGTAGCTTTGAATGACTGTGTAAAGATAACTGATAGGACACCTGTCCCACATCCTTGAGAACTGTATAAGGACCATAAAATTTGGGTGCTAGCTTCTGACGATGCTCTGCCTTGAGGGAATTCTAATAGTAAGGTTGTAGGCGAAGAAACACCTAATCCCCTTCTTCAAATTGACGTTCAGAGTGACCTTGATGTGCTTGTTTCTTCATGCGATTTTGTGCCATTACCAAATTCTCTTTGAGGGTATGAATAATATCCTCTCGAGTTGTAAGTGTTTGGTCAACCACATAGAACTTCGAAACACCATGTAAGTATGAGAGAAATGAAGGTGGCTTTTTTCCATATACCACTTCAAAAGGAGTCATGCGTGTAGTTGTATGGTATGAAGTGTTGTACCACCATCCAGCTAGGGGTAACCATTGAGTCCACTGAGTTTTCTTTTCTGAGGCAAAACACCTCAAATATATTTCCAAAAACTTGTTGAAAACTTCTATTTGACCATCATTCTGGGGATGATAAGTTGTACTGAGGTGCAATTGGGTGCCTTGTAGCTTGAACAATTCTTGCCAAAAATTGCTTGTGAAAGTTGGGTCACGATCAGAAACAATACAATGTGGCATGCCATGGAGCTTGAAGACCTAATCCATGAAAAATTGAGCCACCATGGATGTTGTAAATGGGTGTTGAAGAGCACAGAAATGAGCATACTTGGAAAGACGATCAACAACCATCATGATGACTGATGTATTTCCCAATTTGGGTAAGCCTATAATAAAATCCATAGAGATGTCCTTCCAAATAGCAGGTGGAATTGGGAGCAGTTGTAGTGTGCCCTACGATCTGATTGTTTATCCCTTGTTGCGTTGACATACATCACATTCGGTGACAAAATTATGAATGTCCTATTTAATACCATCCCAGAAAAAAGAATGTTTGACCCTGTCATAGGTTTTGGTGAGCCCAAAGTGCTCCGTTATTGGTGTAGCATGAAGCTCAAAAAGTACCGTGGATTTAGCTTTGATTGTTTACTTAAATACAAATTGTCTTTGTATCAAAGTTCATCATGGAGCCAAGATTACCCTGGGGGAGCTGGAGCACGGGACTGCAATTGTTGGATCAGTTGCGAACTTTTGGGATCTTATAGCCATTCCTGGAGAATAGCTTGGAGCCAATCTGGTACAATGAAGGAAACAGAAAAAAGGAATCCTCCATCTTCATATTTGAGGGAAATTGCATCCACAACCCCATTTTCTTTTTCTTTCTTGTAAATGATCTCATAATCATAGCCAAATAGCTTAGTTACCCATTTTTGTTTCTTCGGGGAGGATATGTGTTGCTCCAAAAAATACTTGAGGCTTTGATGGCATGTCTTAATTTGGAAGCATTGCCCCAATAGATAATGGCATGCATAATAGCCAACATTTCCTTTTGATAGATAGATTTGCCCAGATTTCTTTTAGATATTTTCTTTTTGGTAAAGGCCAAAGGTCGACCCTATTGCATTAGGACAACACCAATTCCTTTCCCTGAAGCATCAAATTCTAAGACAAAGGTCTTTGTGAAATCAGGAAGGGCTAGGACTGGAGTGGTGCAAATGGCCATCTTCAAGGTTTGAAAGTCTTGAGCAAAAAATAGATTCCAAGTGAAAGAGTTCTTTTTTAGGAGAGCAGTGAGAGGTGCTACAATCTTTCCATAATTCTTAACAAACTTGCGATAATAACCTGTTAAGAAACAAAATCCATGCAATATTTTGAGAGACTTTGGGTGAGGCTAGTCTTGCATAGCTTCAATCTTTTTAGGATCCACCTGGATGCCATCCTATCCAACCAGATGACCCAATTACTCTACTTATGAGGTGCCAAAAGCACATTTAGACTGTTTCAGGAAACACTACTACTGAGAGAGTAAATGGAGAACTTGATCCACATGAGTGAGATGTTTTTTCCAGGTCTTGCTATAGATGTGGATATCATCAAAGAAAACTAAGACAAAATGATGGAGAAAAGGATGGAATACATGATTCGTGAGGCTTTAGAAGGTGGAGGGGGCATTACACAAGCCAAAGGGCATGATCAAAAACTAATAGTGGCCCTCATGAGTTAAAAAGGTAGTCTTGGGAATGTTTGCCTCTTTCATACGTATTTGGTGGTAGCCCAAACGAAGATCAAGTTTAGTAAATAATTGGGTTCTTGTCAGTTCATCCAGGAGGTCATTAATGACAGGAATGGGAAATTTTTCTTTAATGGTAAGTTTGTTGAGGGCACAGAAGTCAGGACACATTCACCAAGAACCTTCTTTCTTCAGGACCATGACAACATGAGAAGAGTAGGGGCTCGTACTAGGGTGAATAACACCTTCATTAAGGAGTTCCTAGACCATTTTCTCAATTTCATTTTTTTTGGAAAAGGGGCGACGATACAGAAAAATATTGGGAGGAAGGCTTCCGGGAACAAGGGGAATGGAATGATCATGAACACCACGTGAAGGAGGGAGTCCATAGGGAGTGGAAAATACCACTTGATGTTTAGAATGGTTGGCTTGGAGGTATTGGGGCACCGAGGGTGTTTCTATTGCTTGGATGGCATGGAGTTGATCAATAACACCAGAATGACCCTTTTTTAGCAGCTTTTCCATGCGATGGGAACTAATGATCTCAAGTGAACCGATGGTGATTCCTTGGAACTTATATTGGTGGCCCTCCTAGTCAAATTGCATGGTATATTCCTTAAAATCCATGAGAATGGGACCTAAAGTCCTTAGCAAGTTTGCACCCAACACAATGTCACACCCACCCATGTCTATAGAAAACATATGACATTTCAGGTGGCAGACACCAATTTGGAGATGCACATTTTCACAATGCCCTCCACATGTCATGGATCCACCATTAGCAATCATGATTTGGAAATTATTGATGGCATGGATGTAGCAATGAGTTTCTTGGGCAATGTGGCGATGAATAAAATTATGGGTGCTTCCACTATCAACTAGAATGATGACCTTCTGATGCTTGATGTAACCGATTAATTTGAGGGTTTGGGGAGTGGAGAAGCTAGTGAGAGAATTGAGGGAAATGACCGGTTCTACTTCGGGAGGGTCTAAGGGAGGGGTTATGTCGGGGTTTTCAGGTGACTTAGACACAAGGGGAGTTTCAATATCCTCTTCCGAAATATCCTCAGAGATGGACATAAACAACTTTTGTTCCTTACACTTGTGGCCCAAGAAATATTTGTCATCATAATTATAAAAAAGGCCTTTGAGTTGGCATTCAACCATTTCATCCCTGGTCAATTTTTGGATCTTTAGTGGAGTAGAGGGAGTAGTGGGATTTACTAGTTTAGGGTGAGTGATAAAGGAGGGTTTCCGGTTTTGAGAAGATACAAATTGTTGTGCTTCTTTATCTCTTTTAGTAGCCTCCACCCAACTCTGAGGCAGATCCATGAGGACAGAGGCTCGAATCTCATCCATGAGGCCACTGATAAATCATTCTCAGAAAAAAGAATCAAACATGCCCTCTGTCAAAAAATCCAGGTGCTCAAAGGAAAGTATAAAGTATTCCACTATTCCTGATTGTTTCAACTTTGTCAAATGGCCCAAACGGTTGGTGTCAGTGTCAAATTATTCATAAAGATCTACCACAAAGTGTGTTCAAGAAATATACCCTTGACGAGAATTTTTTATCCATTTCCACCATTCCCAACGTTCTTGATCTAGATGGAGAACACCATATCAGAGTTTGGCCAGGTCATATGTAATGTCGTATAAAGAGAAATAATGTTCCATTTGGGTTACCCAACCAGTGGGGTTCGAGCCATCAAATTTGGTCACATCTACTCATGGAAGGTGTACATCACGTTGAAAGTGATGTCTAAATGTTATTGGAATGAGAGGAATGGTGACCTTCAGTATGTGGAAGTGAGGAAGAGGAAGGGTTATCTTAGGGATATGTAGCTTGGTGCAGAGTGCCGAAAAGATAGATTCAAGCTGGGTGGTGAGGTCTTGTTTGATTTCCTCCACTGAGGACTGCATGGTTTTATTGATGAAGAAAACATTGGCATTGAGTTGTTCCACTTCTTGTTGGGTCTCGATGAGTCCATATTGCAAGGTGTTGAAGTGAGCTTCCAAGTCTTGTCTAGGGATATGGGACATGAGGATGGGGGAACTGAAAAAGGGGCGGGCGGGGTCAAAAAATTTTCTGAAAAAATATATGGATGAATGTGATAAGGGAGAAGAGATGAATCCAATGGAATGGGTCTCAAATAATGGTCTAAATAATATTACAGAGAGGAAATGCCCAAATTCTTAACCAAAAAGATCTTACTTGGCAACTCTAAAATAGTTGTGCGGCAATAGATCTTGTCTGTTTTAATTTTTTTATGTTTTTGTCCCCAAGGGTTAAGTATTCAAGGGTTATACAGATAAGGGTTTACCCTATGCTATAGCTCTCTAATATACATGCGGGTTCCAATAGTAGTACTCGATCCAATATCTCAGGGCACTAACTGAAGAGGATAGATCGTACCCTTAGCCATACTACCTGACTACCCAAGTACTAGAGAGTATCTTCTTGAGTGTTGTTCTCAGTGGTACTATAGAAGTCAAGACACTGATTGGTTTATCTAAATAGGGATTCAGGAAATCTAGGATGATCCGTGCATAGGTGTTGTCTGATGCACTACCACTCAAAGGGGTACCAACAGGGTTTACAAGGGTGGCCAACAGATGTGCGCTTAAGAAACACTTGTATTTATTACGTGTATGAATCTCTCAACCATGATTTTATGTGCATAACGACAGATCTCTATGGATTAAATATGCTAGAATATGTCTCTACCCTGAAAAGGAATTTACCCACAATTTTTGCCAAGGAAAGTGCTCTGATACCACTTGTAATATACCAGATATAAAAAGTATGCAGAATAGAAATAAAATTCTAGAAATGGAAGAATAATAGCAATATAACTAGAATAATCACCACAATAACACTGAAATGATATAAGAATAACAACCAAAATAACACTTTGATTCTAAGAGCAATGTTCACGGGCCTCTTCGAGGGGGCAACCTCCAGTCGAGCAGAGCTCTATTACAATAATATCCAAACTAGGGTTCTCATACCTTCGAATCCTATTTATACTAAATAAGTATATCAAAAGAAGCATATAGAGGAAGATCTTTCTAGAAGCAGAAGCATGTATTAGGTCTTCTTACATTCAACTTATTCTATTTTATTGCAAGGCCTTATTAATATTGACCTTTATTACATCTAAATATATTGTTCGACCTATGTGCGGGTTAGGACCCTAACGGGGTGAAATTAAAAATACCTAGCGATTGAAGGTTGGTTTCATGAATGAGGTTTGTAGTGGAAAATTAATTGTGATAAGAAAGAGATATCCTCAAAATCCTAGTGGGGGTAGGTCTACTAGATGGAGGTTGAATAAAAGTGCATAGCGCATCCAATCTAGTATTTGGTGTGACCTAGGTCTGTTCCTACCACTCATTTCCATCAACTATTTTGATTGAGAGAAGAAAGGAAGTGATTAGCTTAATATGATCCATCCTTAGAGTTCCATGTAAGATATATCCCTTGTATCCCAACATTTTCATGATAAAATGAGTTAGGAATCTCTAGTATGGATACAAAAATAAGGTAGAGAGAGAACTGCAAGAGTGTTGGTAGTAGAGGACATAAATGAAGTGTTGACACAAAGGGTGGATATATTATATACACAAACAAAAGGAATCTAGGTCTTTAGTTTTAACATAACAGAGAAGGGACCACCAGTGTTGAACATGACACACCCACCACTCAGAAAAACAAAGTAGAATACTTTTCACACTCAAAGATTGCAATTGTAGATATCCAATTCATGGATGTGAAGATGAATCATCCTCAAAATATAATTGTATTTATACTTACCTTGAAATTACAACAAAAGTGGATAACATAGGTAATGAAACCAAAGGTAGACATAGACAGTGAAATAATAAGCAAACAATATCACCTTGAAGATAATTGGTTAAAAAAAGAACACATTCATCAGATGGACAAGTGGTTCTAGTAT